>JANIHZ010000007.1:45351324-45371848 GCA_027478365.1 Erythroxylum rufum
CTACCAAGGAGACAGTTCATGTAAGTTGTCCATTTTTCACCTTCCTAATATCTTCTGATTCAAATCAGCATTATTTAGTGATCGTGGGAAAATATAGCATTAGGTAATGTATATAGGAAATGCTGCAAACAGGCCTCACAGATTTACTCTGCTGTCTAGCTACCTCGTTCGAATATTTTTTGTTGAAGAAAACTTTTAAAGTGACTTTAGCTGCCTGGCACTATAGATATATAATCTCCATACTCAGAAAATTGCACGAATTTATCTGCTATGACTGTAAAAGATATTCTTTAAATGGTTACAGTGGAAACCTGCTAGATGTTTGGCTACAATACAAGTGACAAAGCTGAAAAGTTTTCTAGTGGATTTACCTAATCCAAATGAAACCATTTTGTGATTCTCCATATGCCCCCTCCCAAGGTCTTTTTATTGGTTTTTTTTTTTTAATTTTTGCCATAAAAAACTATTTCTGGTACCTTTCTAGTGATTGCAGTCAATTTGTAAGAAGGGATCAATCTTTTGTGTGCCTTCATTAGGTACCTTCTGTGCTTCCACCACCTTCTTCTCTTCCTGGAATGCCTCCACAGTTAGCTGCTAGTCAATCTGAAGATGCAGCAGATGATGATGATACTCCATCAGCGTCAAAGGACAACACATCAATGGTTTCTCCTCCACCACCTCCACCTCCTCCAAGGCAACAGGCTCCAATGCCTGGACCAACATTGATGCCACCTCGGCAGCCTGATGCGTTACCCCCTGGAATTTCACTTTTCCCCCCACCCCCACCTCCACCAAATATGCGGCCACCATTACCTGCTTCTGGTCTTCCTGGCCAAATGGCTCCACCTGGTGTAATGGTGCCTTTAATTCCTAGACCACCATATGGTCCTCTACCTGGACCTCCCCTAATGATGAGACCACCACTGCCACCAGGTCCTCCGCCAATGTTACCAGAAGATCCTACAAGGCCACTTGTTCCTCAGAAGCCATCTTATGTGAAGTCTGCTGCATCTACGGTTGTCAAAAGGCCATTAGCACAGCACACTCCTGAACTTACAGCAATGGTAAGTTAGGATCACTTTTTTTTTCCCTCTTTTTTTCTGTTCCTTTTTTTGGGACAACACTGAGTTGTCATAAATCTAAGATCACAAGGAGAAATTATTGTTCCATTTTTCTTTCATGTCATGATCCTTTGCTGCTTCATTGTCAAATAAGCTTTGACAATCTTGATTAGATTGCTTTGCCCCTAAGTGTAAGCAACAATCTGAACCGTATTTGCAGCCTAGGTTTAGTTTCCATTTGATCATCCCCATACTAGTGTAGTTTTTTGGAGAAACCATCATGTCTATTAGGGTTCGATATTTGCGGAGAGTTTAATCCACAACTGAACAGTGATTCTCCCTCCTTTGTTGTTCAACAGCTATTGGAATAATTTCTCTCTTTTACCCAGAAAGCTCAAGCTATAATTTCTCTCCTAAATTTTAATTATTTGGTTCATATTCAGGTTCCTGCCTCAGTTCGGGTGAGGAGAGAGACTGCTGCTCCTAAAGTAAAACCAAAGCCAACACTCTCGTCAACTTCAACAGCAGCCACCAGGGCAGCAGCTCCCACGATAATTAAGCCAGAAACGACCAACTCATCATCAGCTCCAAAGACTCAGAGCATTGACGACTCGTATACGGCCTTTTTGGAGGACATGAAAGCGCTTGGAGCACTGGACAGTTAATTGATTCAAGCATTTAACTGCTAAAAGTGGCTTGCAAAATGACGAGTGGAGCAATGTGTACAGGCTGGTAGGGTGGATCAATTTGCATTAATATTTACTATTCCCACTGGCTTTGATTCCATCTTCAGTTTTGTGCTTAGGCACTTCCTGTTACGTCATTGGTGGTTCATATCTCAATCTGTCAAATTTTAAACCTCATAGGCAGGTGTACTGGGGACAATTTTTATGGAGCAGGCAATTGATATATTTTGCTTGGGGCAACCCACCGAATTTTGTTCTCTGGAATTGTTAGAAATATTTCTAAATTCATTTTTCATTGTGCCTATCAATGCTTTCAAGAGTATTTTTTCATAAATTTCAAAATTTTTCGATATGGGGACCATTCGATTGGCCGCTTTACATTACGGCCTCATTGGTCTTTGAAGTACCGTTCAAATATCGGCCAGTATTATAATTGGAAGTACTAAAATTTGAGTAATTGCGATATAAATCATAATAACGACATCAATAATAGTTGTTATATTAAAAAATAACCGTATTATATCAACTTGTAATGTAATAAAAGTCAAGAAACTAAAGTTTACGGACCAAATATGCATAAGAAAAGCTAATTTATTATAGAGTCACTTCGAATTTACCCAAAAAGGAGGGTAAAAAAGATTACTACAACCCAAAATGTAATTGTCATGGTTAAGACTTTGATGTAATAAAACAAATAAATAACGCTCAAAAGTCCACTACAAATGCTCTTTCCTTCTGTCCTGTAGTTGGCTTCATTTGGTAGATTTCTACTGAAACATGGCTTTTGAATTTGACTAGTTATGATTTGGCATCTTGTTTTCATCATCATGCCTCGAAACCCGGTTTCAATGAGTAAATAATCTAACCAGTTGGGAAGCTCATTTATGTCTTTTTTCCTGTCTCCATTATCTACAACAGTTACAGCTACTTTAGTACTTTCTCGCCTAAACTAATGTAGTAGACCTTGGCACGTTAATTATTCCATAATTTTATAGTGGATAATGTTGGCCAACATTGAAGACGTGCATGTGTTTGACTTATTTTTCTGTCTTAGATCTAGAAGCTCTCATTTTTTACAAATGGATCAGTTATGTCTAATTCAGGTATATTAAATTAAATCTCATTTAAAGCTTACATAAATATGTTGATAAAATTTAGTAAAAAAATGATAAAAAAAATGATAACTAAAATAGGAGATCTGATCCTATTTTTTAGGTTCTTATATCTGGTTTAGCTCATCATAGCTTTGTCTGTTTCCTTCCAATTTTGATGTCATCCGTTTTATGTCTTTTCTAAAAACATATTCTTTGCATTATGAACTCAAGCCAGGCCGGTTGTTTTTCATGCGTGAACAATTGGATTGTGAGTATTATGTCCATGCTTTCCTGGTTTGTCTTTGTGATGTGTTTTTTTAAGCACTGAGCCAACTTGGTTGTGTTGATTGAACCGGTCAGAGATAAGCTTCAACTTGATATTATGGGGGAAAAACAAGTGGCTTCTTTCTCAACTACCCATTAACTTGATTTAAGTATTCGTGAAGAGTCAACTTGTGAACCTACCCATTAAAGCTTCAATCTTTGTTTGAAAGTTGCAGGCTTTATTTAATCCATGAAGGCGGAGCCAGAAAACGACAAAAGTCAAAGGTTTGTGAGAGCGAGAGAACTTTTAATAATGTTGGAATACAATAAGGATTGGCATTTAAACAGAGAAGAAAATAGAAAACGAGATCGTAGAGAAGATCTGCTTTATGAAAGCTGGCTGTTTGGAGATTTTGGTGTGAGAGAGCATACAGTGGGCCACAGGTGGCCTGATACCGAAAGATAAGAGCAGGTTGTTGACGGAAGTAATTGCTTTCTCTTCTCTGGTCAAACCATACCTTTGCTTCCACACAAGATCTTGTAGTAGATAAAAAAGGGGCTCTTTGTAGAGGACAGCTTTGTCCACCTGCCTGCTGCCATGGAAGCACTTCATGTCTTTGTCTTCTCGTTCTTCAATGTGCTGTTACTCCTTGATCTTTCATCTTCTCTTCCATTATGTACTGATTCAAGTAGGTTTTGCCTTATGTTACCTTTATCGTCTTTCCTTGTGTTCTGCTAACAGATTAAGTAGGAATTTCACTACATGACAAAGGATGTTCTTTCTGGTATTTATTGATACAGGGGCACCCTCAAACTTGAATACCACTCTGAACTTTTGTCCTTACAATGGGAGTACGTGCTGTAATTCGACAGAAGACTTGCAGTTGCAGAGGCAATTCCAAGCTATGAATATCTCTAGTCCTGATTGTGCTGCTCTTCTGAAATCAATCCTGTGCTCAGTAAGACTTTGAATTCTGCACTCTATATGGCTAATTTTCCAGCATCAAGTTGAGCTTTTAGATTTCAGCATAATTTGAGTGTTTAATGGCATTACCATAAACGTGTGTCAATTGGTAGTTGAGAGAAGTTAACTTGCTTCCAAAAGTTTGTAATCAGTTACAATTGTATATCCCTTCGTATGTTCTGATGTTAGGCTTGTCTTGACTTCCTAGTTTGATCAGGAGCTATTCTAGCACATATTCCAATTATAAGTGCGGGACCAAGTCCCACTCTGTTCTGATTTTTATGGTTCTGACGTACACAGAGATGCGATCCATTTTCAGCAGAATTGTTTACAATAAAATCTGCCCCCAGGTCAGTTCCTGTTCTCTGCAATTCCACTGTTTCGACCAACTCATCACAGTCTAGTCAAGCAGCAAACAACTTCTGCTCAAGGGTGTGGGATTCATGTGTAAATGCATCTGTTTTGAACTCTCCCTTCGCCCCATCATTACAAGGTCAAGCTGGACTACCCCTTAAATCCAATACCTCCAAACTGACAGATCTCTGGCAGTCAAAAACTGATTTCTGTGATGCATTTGGTGGAGCTTCTATCGACGGATCTGTATGTTTTGAGGGTGAACCAGTTAGACTAAATAGCACTGAAACGCCAAGTCCCCCGCGCGGATTGTGCCTTGAGAAAATTGGCAACGGGACTTATCTCAGTATGATTGCTCATCCTGATGGATCCAACCGTGCATTTTTTTCTAACCAACCAGGTAAGATATGGTTGGTGACGATACCTGAACAAGACTCAGGAAGAGCACTAGAGATTGATGAGGCCAATCCATTCATTGATCTAACGGATGAAGTTTATCTAAATACTGCATTTGGAATGATGGGTATGGCATTTCATCCTGAGTTCGCTCAAAATGGCAGATTCTTTGCATCATTTAATTGTGATAAGGCTAAATGGCCTGGCTGTTCTGGAAGATGTTCTTGTAATTCAGAAGTAAACTGTGATCCTTCGAAGTTGCCTCCTGACAGTGGAGCACAACCATGTCAATATCAAGCTGTTGTTGCAGAGTACACTGTTAATGGCTCAGCAACTACAGCTTTTTTGGTACGTGCATATCTGTCAGTACAAGACTTTACCGTTATCGAGTTGAAGCATATTCCCTGAAGTTTGATGTTTTTGCAGGCAACAACTGCCAAGCCATTGGAAGTAAGGAGGATATTCACCATGGGCCTTCCATTTACATCTAATCATGCAGGACAAATTCTATTTGGCCCTAGTGATGGGTATTTATATTTCATGATGGGAGATGGGGGTAGTGATGGAGATCCTTATAACTTTGCACAAAACAAGAAATCGTTACTTGGAAAGATTATGCGGCTAGATGTTGATAACATACCAGGTGGGTAATAGCACACCGTTAGTTTCTTTGAACAGTTTCTTGTGCTTTGTTGAAAACAGTCTATTGCGTTTCATATCACTTATCCTTTGTCATCTTTCTACTTAAATATAACATTGCCTGCATATATTTCTCCTTGAAAAAAAAACCATTCGGGAATTGCATACTGGCAGGCTCTTCTTTCCGTTCAGCTGCATTTCCTTGCTCAAATTCTAATGATTCTACTTGTTTGTTTCAATGCATTTGCAGATGCTGAAGAAATTGATAAACTTGGTCTATGGGGAAATTATTCTATCCCCAAAGATAATCCATTTAGTGAAGATAGCAGCTTGCAACCAGAGATATGGGCTCTGGGTTTGAAAAATCCTTGGCGCTGTAGTTTTGATGCAGAAAGGCCATCCTACTTTTTCTGTGCAGATGTTGGTGAGGTTGGACCTATAACTTTTTCTCACATCTTGAGCATCTAATATTATATAATTGCCCTTGATCTTAAGGACGAAATGTATCATAGTATGCCATAATTACTGCTAAACAGGTTAAAGTCATTGCTGGTTCCATAGTTGGACACCTGTTTTTGAGAAGTCAAAGTTCCAAAGGGTATGAGAATGTCATCTTTCTGGAAAACCAGCATAGTGGAGAACTCTCTCCATTTCTGAGCAGATTGTTCATTTAAGGGAGACTTCTATAGCAACAATCTAGGCAGATGGCATAACAGTTCACATTCAAAAGGCCTTGGAAGTTTTTTTGAACCAGTTTATATTGTCATTGTTCAGGACTTATATGAGGAGGTGGATCTCATCACCAAGGGTGGAAACTACGGCTGGCGTTCTTACGAGGGACCTTATGCTTTTACTCCTTTATCATCTCCCGGAGGAAATACATCTGCGAATTCCATAAACACAATCTTCCCGATAATGGGTTACAACCATTCTGAAGTAAATAACAAGGAAAAATCAGCAGCAATAACAGGGGGCTATGTTTATCGATCCATGACCGATCCGTGCATGTATGGAAGGTATGTGAATTTCATGTATATTGGTTATCGAATATAGTTACAGCCTACTTCATCTTCTATCATGAACCTTACTAGCCAGTAATATATTTTGCAGGTACTTGTATGGAGATCTATATGCTGGTGCTATATGGGCAGCAATAGAAACCCCGGAGAACAGTGGTAACTTCACCAGCAGCAGAATTTCCTTCGGTTGCGCAAAGGACTCACCTCTCGACTGCACCACCGTTCCAGGAAATGGGGTTGCTCTGGCAGCTTTGGGTTACATATTCTCGTTTGGAGAGGACAACCGCAAAGATGTATTCATTCTTGGGAATGATGGCGTTTATAGAGTTGTCCGTCCAAGTCGATGCAATTACACTTGCTCCAAAGAAAATGTCACAGCCGTTTCCACCCCCAGTCCAACCACTCGTGCATCGCTTGCAAGCCATCTATGCAGCCCTGACGTGAGGATTGTTTTGTTCTCTTCTGCCCTTTTACTGCTTTTATTTCCCATCAAAATAAATAATATTTGAGGATTCAATATTGTTTTTCCACGCTATACTGACGTAGATTATGGAAAGCCCGTACCGGCGATTCAAGCTGGGAATGGGCATATCATTGCTATAACTCACCTGTTTACTTGTTTTCCAAATTCTGATGTTCCTCGGTAAACATTCAACTTCAAGTTTTAATCATCATTATTATCGTCGTATCCGAAGTTTCGTAGTGAAGCTGAGTTTGAAAAGTCTGGTAATAAGCAACTTTACTTTTATATAATAAAAAGATTATTTTCGATAAACTCACTTATAAGTATGATAGGATAATATGTATTTTGATACTTAATCCAAAATACACTTCTCACTTTGCGATTGCAAAAGACAGAGTCAGAAATTCTAAAGAGTTCACGTAATTTAAGCACCCGAAATACACAACAGATCTTTAAGTCTATCAGACTTTGCTTTGTTGCGGGCACGAGGATCATTCTTAAGTAATTCTAATCTACTAAAATTATAATTTTAAAATATGTTATTAATTAATTATAATATACTTTATTATTATAAAAAAGAATTGAATATCAAACTAGAGCCCCGACCCGAGATCGGCGGGGTTAAAAGTAATAAAATCCAACTTCTGCATCTAAAATCTAACCCTGTCTGCCTCTCTCTCCCAAGTCCCAACTCCTTTTGGTTTTGGTCTATACTATTTTCAAATTTCTACATTAAAAACACAAGACTCATATTCTAATTACATGAGAAATTAATTATGGCTGGAATTGGAATTGGAGCTCTAACCTCTTGCTTCTGCTCCTCCCGTCTCTCTCTTTTTTAACTTCTTCTTCTCTGTCTCTCACTCCAAATTCCAAAAACAGTTTTTTTTTTTTTAAATTTCTAATTGATTTCTTCTAACCCTGTGATCCTCTGCGTTTAGTCCCATATTAACTGCCGTAGGACCCTCTCCGATCTCCCTAATCATGACCCTAGAGGGATCTTCTTCTTCTCCGATCCCCCAAAACGACGCCGTTGACGGCGACAAAGATGCTACCACTACCCCAAACGACGCCGCTGACAGCGCTCAACAGGCCGGCGATGCTCCGGCGCCGGCCCCCACTGCTCCGGCGAATAGGACCAATCGGCTGTCGCGCGCGTGTACAATCCGAACTTCGGCGAGGCTTTACGCGGCGCAGCAGCAGGCAGCTAACGAAAGGAAGCAGAACCGGAAGGAGCAGCGACAACGGCAGCAGCGAAACGACGAATCGTCGCCGCAAAAGGAGCAATGCGGTAGCAGCGGCAGGATCATTACGCAGCTGGTTGGGCTACCGGAGCCGGCTCAGTTGCCGAGGTGGAACCTTCGCTCCATGTGGGAGTTAGCTTCAATACTCAATTTCTTGCATGTGAGCGTTTTTTTGTTTGATTGAAAGCTGCAAAATATTGTATGTTTTTGGTTTTTGTTCTGTTGGGGTTTTAGGGCTTAAGATTTCAACTGATTGATTGTTTTTTCCCCTCTTGGTGTAGGTTTTTAGGCCTTTGTTGAATATACAGGTTGAGTTCTCCGCCGAGGAGTTTGAAACTTCTTTACTTACACCTAATGATACGTTGGGTGATATACACATGCCTTTACTAAAGGTTGGTGCCTTGCTTTACTTTCCACTTTGTTGAACTGTAATTACATGGTTTTCGAATAGTATAGTTCTCATTCTCGTAATGTGTTCTTTTGGGAAGCTTAGTGTACTGTAATGGAGAAGGCGTTTGATTCTTTGATGTGATTCGTGTGTGAAGTTTTAACTTTTTGGTGCAAAGGAAGTGAATTAGTTGATGGTTGGTTGAAGGATTATGGATTTGTTAAGTGCAGCAATTAAATGTCGGATGCGGATTGGCATGTCTTGTTAGTTTTTGTTAGAGTTTATTGTGGAAAGCTTTACCAGAAAGCTTTTTAAGTTCTAAAAGATGTTGAGGAAGATGTAAAGAGGCTGATAATCTTTGCAAATCACTACTCATAATCTTTGTTTGTTCCATAGCTAAAAGGGGGATTGAAGTATAGATCAATTCTGCCCATTTTATTTATGAGTTAGTGGTATGCTAATATGAAACTGATTTACCTTTTGCCAGTAGGATGCATTAGCTGCTGATTGTCAGACCTTTTCGCGGATACTATATTTTAGTGCCAGACCCCCATAATGGACATTATAGGATGGAGATTTTTTACTGTTGGATGTGAAGTGGTCACTGAATTGTGCCATCAAGGATGCAGAAAATAACATGTCGATCTTGCTTAGATATGTACTAGTAAACTATTAGCTTTTACTGCATAGACATCAAACAAGTAAATGCTGAAGTTTTAAGTTGAACAAAACTTTTTTGGGGTTTAATAGAGCTAAGTGAGTTAACATATTAAGTGATAGATTTGAGAAGTCCTTTTAATTTTATCGAAAAAATGCAAATAAGAGACACATAATACTATCATTCTGGAAGAGAAATTCTTTCGGTGTTGGTAGTTTTGTAGTTTTGATGCAAGATATTGGTATGTTTTATTGACCTAGAAATCTGCTGTTTTATGGGGATAAACAGCACTCATTCCACTGCTTGGTTTCTGCAATCCTTATGTGGGTCTGGGGCATCATTTCCATTGCTTATTTCTACTCTTTTTGCTCTTCTACAGTTATTTTGTAACTTGCACTCAGAATATCTGTGTATTTGAATGGTTTTGAGTGCTTCAGTAAAAAGGTTAAAGTAAAGGTCAGAAAGGAAGCTTTGTCATAAAGGGTGATTTTTAGAGTCAGATTTACACCAGTAAATGCACTTAACTTTTTCATCCTTTGTTTGTAAAGTAACTACAATTTGATTTTTCAAATTTGGCTTGCAGCTTGCTTGATCCTTCCTAAAAATGTTCTCCATATTGATTTAGGGAGTTAAACTTCTTAATTAAATTTGATTGGTTACATAGCTATGCAGTTGACGTTGTACATTACAGAGAGGCATAACCACGTTTTCTTTTTCCAATAATTTAAACCAAAACATGTCCACTGAATGACAATGGATAAAAATATAATATGAGTGAATAGCATGCCATCACAACAAACAAGATAGGTTCCTCAAAAAGGATGATTCTTTGCCTCGCCATCCTTCTTCACAAAAATTTGATCATATATGTATGTATGTATATACACAAAAAATAACCTTCATGTGTTTGACATTATTGAAAAAGCCTCCTTAGAACAGGTTTTGTTTCAAAATCTGGAAAAATACTATCATTTACTTAAAATTAATACATCATTTTTTGCTAATTCAACCATGGTTATTCTTTTAATCGATATTAGCAACCAGGATAATGTCTTGAGTAATCATGTGATGATAAATTTTGTGGATTAGCCAATGCTATGCCAACAACAACGTTACATACTACTGATTGTTGTCAAGTTTAGAAGCTTATTAGGCTGTTGTTCCTAGTCAGTATGTATGATATAAGAATAGCTATCACAACCCCTAATAGACATCGGATACCTAAAGTTTACAAGACTTGATATTTGCAAGTAGCCCAACATCAAAGTAGGAGTAACTCTAATATCATGATAAAACTGACCTAAATTCACCCCAAAAGACACCTTAAGGGGAGGAGAATTGTCCTAGCCTCATAAGACTTATTACACTCTTGCTCGTAGTCAACGTGGAATATCAATATAACTGTGACTTTGGTTTGTATGCATCTCACCTTGTAGTATACCAGCTCTCTTCCCCAAAGGCCCCAACCTAGAAATATATACTTTCCAATTCAGCATTTACATGGGCGTGACCATCTTGATCTGTTGTACAACATATTAAAAGGCCAGAATAAATTCTATTTTGCTATTGCAAATGCTTTTTTTAATTGCTGTTTGGTCTATGTTCACTGCAGGCAATTCCACCAATTACACGAATGGCCCTTACACGAGATACCTGGATTACTGTTTTGTGCAGAAAATTAAGAGACTGGTGGTATTGGGTAACTCAATTGTCGCACATGTTTTCATTGTTATCCATTTTTTTCTATTGACCCTACGAAAATTTGAACCTCACCTTGTTCAATTTTCTAGTTATGCTTATGCTAAGTCATGTTTGGTACTTGGTTGCAGGTTGCAGATGGGGAACTTCCAATAATTGCTTCTCATGGGTGAGCACTCTTGACATTGTTGTGGTAATCCAGTATATGATTTTTTTTGTTTTTCTAACTTCTTATGGTCTCTATGTCTTAGATTGGAGATAGAAGCATATAAGACCCTTGATCCTGCAGTTCGTGTGGTGATCTTGAAAGCTCTATGTGACATCCGAACTGAGGTATCACTATAGCTTGAAATTATTGCCCGTAGCCTGTTGTATGTTGTCCTTTGTCCAGCTAGTTGGCCTTAAATCATACGATTACCTTGTATAACACGTGGTGCCAAATGGATCATTTGATTCTTACTAAAAAGGTTATAAATGTCATTTGATCAGTGGTATAAGAACCAAATTGTCAGTAAGTAACTGAACCTTTTGACAAAAATTTGAGGCCACCCAAGACATCTTCTCATGTTTAGTAATTTTAACTTTCTTTACTGCATCAAACTTCTGTTTTGTTGCTTTCTTTATTCTTAGACCCAGAAGCTTCAGTCATATGGTCACGCTTGAATGTGCTAGTTTTGAGATTTTTTTTGACTTAATGCTTGGGGCACAACATAGTATCTCAATATTCTTGTTAACGAATTATTTTGTTTCCACCTGAAAATTAAACAATATGCTTGGATTTTTGTATTCTTGTTTTTGTAGTTACCAAAGCTTGAAAACATACCCTTTATTGCCACCATTTGGGAACAACCATTGGCAATGTTGTGATCGTGCAAAAGTTTGCCCTTTCTAGGAGTTTGCAACAAGTACTTGAGAATAATTTTTTTTTTGGGAAAATTGAAATGAATTACTAAATAAACCCTTGAAAGGGGACCAAGGTTAGAGCCAAGCATGTTCCATACGCTCAAAGTTACACCCAAAATGGTGCAGATATCCAATTAGCCAAAATGCAGCCATAACAAGAAACAATAGCTGCTGATGGGAAGCAGTCTGAGCAGGTTGAAGTGCAGGAGAGACTGCTTCCTTAGCATGTTAGTGATAACAAGCACCCTCAGAGGGTAGTTATCCATGGACAGGCTGTAGGTTCCATCTCTGTGCTGCTATTGTGCTTATGTTTGCAACTCCTTTGGCTATAATGATCTGTCTCATCCAAGAGAAAGTATGAGCACAGAAGAATATCTTGGTGCACATTTTGAAAGAATCTTATATTCCTTTCTCTTCATAGTGCATAGACAATGCGGCTGAAGCCAATCCTAAAATTGGTTCTCTCCTTCGTCGCCAAAGGTTTTGCATCTGGCCCAGTCAATGATTTGTGCCCAGTCTTGTTTATCATTGTACATTCCACAATACTTGGAATTTACACCAGGGTGCAGAAGCATATTGACAGCAGACCAATAAGTGGTTAATGGTTCTGTTGTCTGAAGTGCACAAGGAGCAGGTTGCTGAGCCTGAGAATGTGAATTTGAGTCTATCCTTGGTATTCCATCGCTGTCTAATGGCCTACCACAGGATGAAGGAAGCCTTAGGAAAATTGCTAGGAACCCAAACCTTTTTGTGCCACGTGACTATTTTTTTAGGGCCTAAGAACATTTCCAGGCAAGATTGGTTAGTAAAGGACTTTGACTGGTGCCTAGTCCAGATTATGGAGTCATCTTTCTCTGAACTGGGGCTGTATAGGGGGAGGTTAGGTTTTCTCTAATGGTTGAAAAGAGGTTTATTCTTACCTTTCAGCAAGAGTTTTTGTTTAGGGCTGTGTAATCTTGTTTTAGATTGTCATTGACGGTTGTCATGACATGCACTGGGCATATGTTTCGATGTGTTCTCGTAGTCATCCTTTCCACTAAGCTTTTACTGTAAAATAAAGAAACTGGGTGTCTTTGGATGTCTTCTGCAATGTTTCCCAGGGTTTTACTGGGTTATTTACCATAAACTGGCGCTGTATTCGTCACACTTAAAAGCTTTTGTTATGCCTATTCTTTCAGAATTAAATGTCTTTGTCATTCTGATTTGGTTGCTTATTCTTTTAGTAATATTCTTTCCTGTTCTGTACTAATTGCAAGTAGACCAGAGCTTTTTCTAATGCGTGCAAGTAAATCCATATAACAAATATCATGTGCAGTCCCATCTCTTTTTGAGTTCTGGAGCAACTCAAGAATGTATTTCTAATCTCACTAAAATGGCCATCCAGAACAGCTGTTTCTTGCCGATCCTAGTTTTTCAAACTTGATCAATTGCAACTATTTTTTAATAGCTTCTTTTTATTGTTAGATCTAAGTCATTGAATCTGATCAATCTTTTGCAGCAAGAAGATATCAAGAATTATATGGATAACTCCCTTAAACATGGCATTCAACTCTCGATGTTTCGTAAAGAACGCGTTGGGGGTGATTCCCAAGGAATTAACTACTGGTACTGTAAATCTGATTTATAAATTGATACGTGTTTCTGTTATCTTGGAAGATAATTTTTAAAGATTTATAACAGTTTCTATTTGATGCAATTCTATGCTACGTTATAGGTTTGTTATTTATGCTTCTGTTATTGTTGTAGGTATGAAGACGATCCAATGATTGGTCATCGACTATATCGTGAAATACGAAAAGTTGAGGTGAAGAAAGCAAAGACAAAAGGTTCCCAGGTCCTTCCTAGTACAACATACCTTTGGGAAACAGTGGCAACAAATTTGGAAGAATTTCAAGATGTTTCTGTAAGTTGTTTAGTAGACCAGTCCGTTTTTGCACGTTATTAACTGTATATGATTAATATGTCATTCATGGTTTTTACTTATGTGTAGTCCAGTTCACTTATCCAACACTCATATTTGTGATTTCCATACAAGGATTGCCTATAGGATTCCAGTGAGTATTTATTACCTTGTATGGACTGTTCGCTTATGTTCAAATTTGGAGACCTAATTTCAACATGCTTGTATGTTTTAGTGCACGCACACAGAAGTTATTGGATCTGGCTTTGGGCTTAACGATCTCGTGTTCCACTATGGAACATTTTTGTTTTCTTTTGAGATAGAAATTGTAATATCTGGATGTGACATAATCCATTTTTGAGCAGTAATCATAGAATTTTCTTGGTACGATTTCTTCTCTATCTTATTCGCTAGCCCTTTTTCTTAACTGGATTTCTGATAAAAAGATGTAAATAGAACTTTGGATAGAAAGATATTGTTTTCTCTTTCAAGCAATGACTAACAGAAATTGAACAGTTCCACCTCAAGACGAATGGGTAATGCTCCCAATTAAGAATTCATTATTCTGCATTAATGTTAAATCAGTAAGGCCTGCTTCCAGAGGTTTTTATATGATCTTTGGAATTCTGTTCGTAGAGTATAACCATGTTGCAGCAAATTCATTCCTTCCAGTTGTATAGCCAGTTGTGTGCACAGTGTAAACAACTAATCATTCATTTTGGAAAATGTGCTCCTGTTGAAAGGACTTTTTGTCTGCCTTTCTGGTGGTGCAAAGAAACTGGTCCTTGCTCTCTATTGTACCAAGATATCTTGGACTTGCAAATTGCAACTGGTTTCGTTCTTATTTGGAATTTTCCTCAATTTACCTTGTCAATTTTGCTGCAGGAGAAGCTTTTTGAGAGTAGAAACAGAACAGAGGCTTCGTTAGGAAAGAAGCTGAAGAATGACTTGCTCCCAGAGATTGCGAAGGTTCATAAGGTAATTCATAATTGCTTGTGTGAGAACTTGTATATTTAATCATATCAATACTCGGGAAAGAATCAGGTGTGTCTTTTTACTCATGTTGCTGTTCCTAATTTCATCCGCTTTCCATTCTTTTTGCTTTGCTTGATCAATTATTTAGTTCCCTGCTTCTGTTTTTGCTCAGAGGAAAGAGAAGTTGTTGAAAAAACAACACAGGCAGGCTCTGCTTCTTGATAACTTCCTGAACATGGATGGGCTAGCAGCAGGTCGCTCCCTTCGTGACAGGAAACCTGTTACTTACACTTTTGGTAAGAGTACTAAAAAAACTATTAAACACCTCGTCCTCCCCCCCCCCAAAAAAAAAAAAAAAGACGAAATGGTTATATGCTAGTTTATTGCCCTTGGCAGGGATTTATCTACTGCTTCCATTTCCCTCATACTATAAAAAGCTAACATATTAGTAGTAAGTAGTGACAGTTCTGATACCATGTGTTTTGAGGTCTGATTCATCTCTAATTATTTTGCAGATGATTATGATCGGTCAATCAGTGAGGCTATCAAAATAACCAAGTATGAAGTTTATGACACATTCTCATGTAGTTTTTGCATAGCTTATCTCTGATAGGAATTTGTGTATACTACATACAGCTGTACAATCTAAAATTAATAATTCTGTTTCTGGAATTTGTCTCCAGGCGAAAACCACCATCACCAGAGCCTATTCAAAGAAGAGATGGAGTTGCCAGACCAGAAGTGGTCACAAATGGTAGGTGGAGTGGTCCTTCACATACTTCCCCACATGGCACTTTTAGCATGACATCTCCCGATTCACCTGAATATGATGACCTTGGCGAAGACCATATGCTTGATCCATTGGACAGAAGGTAAGAACAATCTTCGATTTCCAGCTTCTTGTATTGCCCCTAAGCTCCACCATCTCATAATCTGCAATGGTTTGCAGTAACAGGCGAAGACAGAGGCCACAACGATACTCAGCAAAAGAGTATGTTGAAGCAGTTTCAGATAATGATGCAGATTTTTACAGTGATGATGACATAGTTGGAGAGGCCGTATATGATGAGGAATATACGAGGAAACGTAAACAAAGGAAGCTGTCTAGTAGCTCAGAAGGGGATGAGGAATACCAGTGGGATGAAGAAAATGGTGAAGATGAGGAGGAAGAAGAGGAGGATTCCTTAAGTATCAGTGAGGAGAGTGACGGGCCACAAAAAATCAAGAAATTGCCAGGTCGTACTCGGAGGGAATTTAAATTACGATCTGTTGATGAGATCCAATCAGGTCTAAGACGCAGTAAAAGGGCCACTAGGAACCAGATTAATTACCGGCAGTATGAACTCTCTGAATCAGAAGCTGAGTTGATGAAACCCGAAAAATCAAATGCATCAGATGAACAATGCTCAGATGCAAGTGAAGATACGGAGTATTCAGCTGAAAGTCAAGATTCTGATGGCATCGATGATGACCAAGATATGAAAATCAATCTGCCTGCTGATGATTGTACAGAGGCAGCAGAAAAGGAGCAAATTCAGCCACTTGAAAAATCTAATAGCCCGGATCTAGATCAAGATCAAGGTGAAGGTGAATATGAAGGTGAAGGTGTGAGAAACAGACGATTACTTGATCTTAATGAAGTTGCCCCTGGTTCTGGTTTTGATGATGGTCCAAACGCAACTATAAATGATGATGATAGAGATGATTTTTGAGCTGTTCTCTCTTACCAGAAAACAAGATTTGCAGTCTCCGCGCAGGAAGCTTAATACTGTATGATATTAGAAAGTTACAAATTTTGCAATTATGATCAGAGTTCTTCCGTGGTGTAAGTTAAAGAAGCCTGGATGCGATTCATCTTGGATTTGCAGCAGGGAACGACCTGGTGCTGAGAGTTCTGTAGATTAGGTAAGTCATTTTTTAGTATGTCTACGTTCATAGAAAAGCCTAAAATGGGTAAATGAGAATATGTTGGTGGTTCTTTATTTTATCCAACTAATGTACAATAACCTTTAACTGATATTGTAACTGAAACTTCGACTTTTAGATGTGCAAGCCCTGTATTATCTTTTGACAGTTTTGGTGGTTGGTTCTTGAAAAATTGATCAGTTCGGCTGAATTTTTGATATATTTAACGAATCAACCCTTCCCAACACATTACTGAGGTTTCATTTTGATTTTTCATTCGATACATTATTCTACATTATCAATATCAAATTGGATAAATGGTGATATTGGAAGCAGGAGCGTTTCATTTGGTATTTGATTGGCTTTGATCTTATATGGAGCAGTGGGCGACAAAAAGATAACAAAGGATTGCTGTCTGCCTTATTAACGGAGTGATCTGGACCACAAAAGTTGTTTTTGGACAACCGGAGTAATTATTTGCCCTTCAGGGGAATCACATCACACCGTTTTCCATTTTCTTGCCGCAGCTCATCTTTTCCGACGGAATCTCCACATGTCTCACCATCCGCCTCTTCCTTTTGTGTGTGTTTTTCGCTGTTTCCATTTTCCTGCGCAGCTTCTTTTTGGAAAATATTCTCTGCTGTTTCACCATCAACCCCTTCCTTCTCTGCTTGTTTCCTAGATGATTCTTTACCAGCTTTCTCTTTATCTGCTGCTAATTCCCTCTCCTTGGCAGCTGCTGCTGCTTTCGTTTCCTCGAGTGCTCGAATCAAATTTGAAAGACATTTTTCAACACCGTCCAATGGGGACTTGGGCATAAGGTTCTCTGCAACATCTGCAGGTGTGATCTTGGTCTCCTTCATTAATCCTTGAATTGTCTCAAACATAGCATGTTGTTCCAGTTCCAAGTAATTCTTAGCCAGAACTTTAAATGCCTCAAAACTACAGTAAGATAATCCGATATGCTTGTCCATCCTTCCCCTTCTGATCAAAGCAGGATCAAGCTTCTCTACATAATTTGTAGTAAATACTATAATCCTCTCACCTCCACAAGCAGACCATAAACCATCAATAAAATTCAACAGCCCTGAAAGTGTAACCTTGCTGGTTGCGTCCTCTTTTGGTTCTTTACGACCAGCTTCTTTATCTAACTTGTCATCCTCAGAAGATTTATCGGCTTTCTTCTTCCTTTGCCCTGTAAGATCCAGCGAACAGTCAATATCCTCAATCACAATGATCGATTTCCCGGTTGTTTCAATCAACAACTTCCTCAATTCAGTGTTGTCCTTCACTGCAGTGAGCTCAAGATCATAAACATCATAGTTCAACAAGTTGGCCATTGCAGCAATCATTGTAGACTTGCCAGTTCCAGGAGGGCCATAAAGAAGATAACCCCTCTTCCAAGTCTTGCCAATCCTAGCATAAAAATCTTTGCTTTTGCTGAAGGTCACAAGATCCTCAATGATCTCCTCCTTTTTTTCAGGTTCCAAGGCCATGGTATCAAAAGTGGCAGGATGTTCAAAAGTTATATGACTCCACACAGTCTGCTTGAAGCTTGGCCATCTGTGTCCAGAACTGTTGGTATAAAGCTTTCTTTGCCTGCTTCTAACCTTAATCTCCTTCCCTTCTCTCAACAGATGCTTCAAGTAACTCTCCGTAATGATCTCTCTGTGTCTTTTATGAAAGCTGAGCCTGTAGTATCTCCTCTCTGGCTGTGGATACAAGGATTGTGAGCTTGTCACAACTTTGCCCGAAACCCACCAAACTTTAACGCCTTTAAACTCGTCTGCCACTCTCTCGTTCTCATCCATGCTAAGAACCAGGTTGTTGTTACTTCTTCCCATCTCTGCTTTTAACCTTTTAGCAGACTTTGATGAGTTGACACTGAGATACGCTTCGACAGCAGCGAAGGCTTCACTTCGTTTGAGTCGATCTCCTGTGTGCTCGTGGATTGTTATCTTGATGTAAGGATAGAAAAAGTTCATGATTCTGTGCGTATACCTCTCAAGGTACCTACGAACTTCGTGCGGACAGTATTGTTGAAAAATAGCCCAGAAAAGCATGAAACTGGCAATGGTTGAACCCATTGTCGACCACGTCTGGGTCATTAATTGAGGTGGTAATATCATTGATGCTCTGTTTTTTTTTTTGGCTTCGCCTTTTTCTTGTCAGGAGCTGTATGGAAGAAAATGGGATGATTCTCGAGATTGCTGCTCTTCTTATGAATGGTTTTTGTTCGTATCGAGCGAGTGAAGAGGCAAGGAAGCGTCCAAGTGCGGCAGCAGTAGCGCGTACAGAATTAGAAACACACCAGTGCTTGCCGACAATATATTTCCAATAATTTAATTTGTGTAATTATTATACAATTGAAGTTACGTTTAGAATTTGACAAAAGCATGACCAAACAATCATTTAGTACTTATTATATAAATTAGTTCTTAAACTCACATAAAGATAAAATCCAACCCTGGTCAAGTTAATGTTAAAAGATGCTAATGGGTGATGGTGAATGGTGAGACGTTCCTAATCAGCTTGCAACTAAACAAGTTAATGTTAAAAGATGCTGATAGGTGAATGGTGATCTGGATTCTCGTTTTCCAAATTTTTGGACGGATGCTGATAGGTGAATGGTGATATGGATTCTCGTTTTCCAAAATTTTGGACGGACGTTAATCTTTAAGTCCTGTCTAGTTTGAGAATTCTATTTTTTTTTGTATATTCTTAAAATTTAAATATTTTTTTATTTGGTTAAACAACAATAGCAAAATACTTAATCTTAAAATTAGGTATTCCTTTATACCTTTGCAAGTAGCAAGTTTTTTAGCTAGGGTTCAAGTCAGGTGTCAGTTAGGAAAGGATTCCAGCGACGGACGCCTAAAACCATAGGATTATCATATTCTCAGGGCCGCACAGTGAAGACTCTTAACGCGACTAGCGATAAAAGAGTTGATCTTTACAAGGTATAAAGTAATGACAGATTTAGTCAACCATTACGTAATGTTTGGTTACTGTCCCCGTGAGTGGGGACAGTGGACAAGAAAAAGAAATCCTGTCCCCGTGATTGTTTGGTTCATGTCCCCGTGTTTGTGTCCCCTGTCTCTGGAGGACAGGGACACAGATTTTTGTCATCTCGAAAACCGGATGACAGAAATCATTTGTCCCTGTCTCCGGAACAAAGACGCTGGCTTTTTCTTTTGTTACCCCTCTCCTCTGATACTCCTCCTTTCTCTCTCGCACGAGCTCCTTCCCATCTGCCCAGATTCACTCCTCCCTGGCACGCCCCCCTTCGCATCTTCCCAGATTCACTCCTCTCTCGCACACTGGGCTTGTCTGAACGCTTCTCTGTTGCACGCTAGTCAACACTCTCACATGCTGGGACTCGTCTTCCACTAGTAAGTTTTTGTATTTCCGATACATTCGACGCTGCCTCCAAAGGTCTTCATTTCTTTGGTTGCGCGAATTTGGTCCACCTGGTATTGTTCTTTTCTTATTCTATTCTAGAGTCGAAAATGGAGGACGTTTGTGGGAAATGGAGACCTTCGGAGGTTTGGGTGTTTGCACATGTGGATTTGTCATCTGTGGATACCTTTGGTTGTAGCTCTTCATGTTGTTGGGTGTTTGGTTTTTTTTTTCTTATACGAGAATGCTAAGAGGTTTTTTGGGCATATTTGTTGGGTTTTGGATAATTCTTTGATTTCCTTTCCAATTTTTTAACTTGTTTGTTTGTTTCTGTGTAGGAATCCTGGGTTGTTGTTGATCGGTGATAGGTTGCATTGTTTCTGAAAGCCTCATTAGTTGTCTCCAAAGTGCTTCTTCTGTTTCTTTTCACAGGTATGTGACCAATTCTGTAAAAATATTGCAGCTGTTGGATGTTTAATAAACACATTAGATGTAACAGAAGCCACACACTCCA
>JANIHZ010000007.1:45602373-45613329 GCA_027478365.1 Erythroxylum rufum
TAAACAGTTGACTGTACGAAGCTCTTTCAAAAAAGCTCTTTTTTTAATGACAGTCAAATAGTCAACTGACTTTTTAGAAAAGTTCTTCTCATAAAAGCTCTATAGAAAAAAGCTCTACTGATATAAGTCTAACCAAATATAGGCTAAGATTGTTGTTGTTGTTGTTGAGATAAAAAATTTTTATTAAATAAATTATAGAATGTATAAAATAAATTATAAATTACATTTTTTAATAAATTAATAATTCATAAACAATTAATAAATTCAACTAATATTTTACATATTTATATTGAATTTAGATTATTTTCCTACATCAATTACACACTTGTAGGGAAGGAGTTCTACCAAACTTCGTACAGCAGCTAACCTCATAAAAACGAGGGGGGAACTATTTAATGAACACTTTCACAAACTTTAGTGTTAATTTAATCACCATTTTCATGTAAGCGTACTTCTTCTTTTAATGGAATTAATGCAACTATCCATAAAACTAGTGTCGTGTCCCTAGTAATTCCATTGACTCAATTTGGTGTGGCGTTAGTAATTCTTTCCCAGTTCGCGAAACTGTACAAATACAGTGGTGCGCGATCCCACACTCATTATTTAAAAGCCCGGCGAAAACGACCATTCTCATTATTTTGTTAAAATTATCTACTCGCGAATCATCGACATCATGTGGAGAGTGATTAGTTTGCTTACGTGTCCGAACTTTGAAGCGTGTAGTTCTCACGTAATTAATACTGCGTGTGTGCTAATCTTAAATCTGTCCGAGAAAAGCCTCAAAATGTTGTTACAAAATGAAAGAACCCGATCCCTAATCGCGGCAGACTAGAATGCGCCGGAGGCGCGGCTTTGATGTGCTTAAAAATCAAAGGTTAATTTAATTATTCCGCGTCCTTATTATTTTTCATTCTAATTATCATATTTGTGCTATTGTTGACTGTATAATTTTGTCTACTATATTTTATTAATTTATTATATATAAATTCAAAATAAACTAAAATTAAAAATTTTAAAAATATGTTATTTTGTGTAAAATAAATAAAATATAATGAAGAAATATGTGATAATTACTAAAATTAAATTGTCATTAATGCATTTAATGTCAAATAGTAAATGACGGAAACATGAATGACAGTTTTCTAGTGTTAAATTTTCGTAAAATCGATAATTCTACTAAAATTACAGAACAACAACAACAATAATATTCAGTAAAAATTCATGCAAAATTTATAAAAATTCGATAGTTTCTATTCTTATTTTTACCTGATAGAAAATTGTTTTTGAGTAAACCATGTGCAATAATTATGCTAAAAATATATAAGATAAAAATCATATTTAAATAAAGAAAATCATTACTCAACATATTATCTAGTAAAACCCTAATTATATATCATAATTTTAAAAATTTTATCATTCTTAAATTTTACGGTATTAAATAAAAAAAGGATTGAGAGAAGAAGTCATAGGAAAAAAATAAAGTGGTTTTGGGGGAGGTAAAATGCACAGGGAGGCGTAGCGCGCACCCCCCTCACCACCTCAAGAGAAAATCTCTGCCCAACTCAAACCTCCCTCCCTCTCTCTCTCTCTCAAATTTCAGTCCTTTAAATAATCCCAACTGCATTACAAAAAACTTAAAAGATTCGAAAGCTCACTCCTTGAGCACTAAGCTCACGCACATGTTCACTTCCAATCCCAAGCTCGCCGGGTCACACTGAATGAATTTGACCCGAACCCGAATGGATCCTCCCCTGATAAATGAGACATCTTTTTCTGCGGCAAACTCTTCCTCGTACACTTTGTCTGGGATTTGGCTCTTCGGAGCTCTTAATGGTGACGCCGGTGGTGGGTTGGGTGTCCGAATGGGGAATTTGGGAAGTGGGTTTGGTGGAGAGAGAGACGGGTCGGTGGAGGAATCGACGGTGACGGAGCAGAGTGGCGGTGGAAATGGGAGGAAGCGGAGAGGTTTGAGTTCGGAGGATGAATCTTCTAAGATGGTGTCAGCAACTAGCAGTGGCAATGAACTGGTTGGCTTTTTTTTTAATTCAATTTGTCGTTTTTGCTTCTTTGTTTTGATTAAAATGATGACGTGAGTTGATGAGGATGTAAAAGGAATAGAGAAGAAGAGTGTGAGCTTTGATGAGAAATGCAAATAGAGACAAGAGAAAGTTGAGAATTTTGGCCGTTAGTTATTATCGTTTCTTGGATTTTCTCTCTTTGTTTACCTTAGGAAATGAGAAACTGCAAAATATTTGAACCTTCGTCTCCAATTCTCTTAATTGAGAGCTCAATGTCTTAGAAGTTGAGAACTTCTTATATTTTCTTAGTAACAAAAATTGTGTGATTGATAATTTTGTGCTATTCAGACGTTTCTTCCACTTTTGATCTTTGATCTGTAGGCATGGAAGTGGATCTTTTTATTGTTACCTCCCGATATGGAGTTGTTAGCTTGTTTAGAATTAGTATGTCAGATGCTACAATTAACTCAGTTGGCCTAATGATCTTCTTTTTGTTCACAGAATGATTCTAATGGCAAGCGAATGAAGACGTCAGCTTTCAGAAATGAGAAGAATAAAACTGAAGTGGAAGCAAGTTCTGCTGCAAACTGTAAGTCTGCTGAGAAAAGCGCTAAACCAGCTGAGCCGCCTAAGCAAGACTACATTCATGTAAGAGCGAGAAGGGGTCAAGCAACTGATAGCCACAGTCTAGCAGAGAGAGTAATTCTATTCAGCCTTCTCAAGCTTTTCTTTCTTTACTTAACCTGTTGATTCATGTAACAACAAAAGCGATTCAGTTGTGTAGGTTCAAGTCGTATAGGCTTTATATTCACATACTCTTATTGTTCCTGTTTCTTTTATTTATTTCAAATGTTATCTTGAAAGGAGTGCGTCTTGATTTGTTCAAAACCTTCTCTCCCCCCTTTTGCCCATTTTGGCAGGCTAGGAGAGAAAAAATAAGTGAGAGGATGAAGATACTCCAAGATTTGGTTCCTGGGTGTCATAAGGTACCTGTTGCCTTCAGCTTCTATCATACTTTCTAGATTCATGAATCTGCGTTTTTGAATTTAATTTTGAAAGGGTATCAGTATATTGCCTTTTCTTTGTTATCGTATGTCTTTCATCTGTCATTATTGGTTCAGTCCACCAAGTCGTTATTGGCATAAACCAGGTGGCACATCCTTGAATAGATTTTGGACTCATAATGACTTTCTGGATAAATTATGTATAACACCTTCAAACAGGTCATAGGTAAAGCACTCGTCCTTGACGAAATAATCAATTACATCCAGTCACTACAAAGACAAGTTGAGGTATTGCCGCTATCATACTGTGTTTTATTGTCACTTTTGACAAGCTATTCTGTTGAGGCTGTAACTGAGATCTGTGCCTTTTCAAATTGGATTTTGCAGTTACTGTCCATGAAATTAGAAGCAATTAACTCAAGGATTAATAAGAACCCCACAGTTGAAGGCTTTCATCCAAAAAGCGTAAGTCTTCATATTTTACCAACTTAAAATAAAGCTATCTCATATATTAGTTATCCCATATTTTAGAAGTGCATTATGATTGCTGGTTCCTTAGGGTTGTGTAAACTGTGAAAAACAGCAAGGGCTTTTTTGGTGCTGCAATGGGTTTTTTGAGCGGCTAAACCTTTGTCTGATTGCTTGATAACTTAAATTGTACCCTTAGAGAATTTTTGTATGATAACTGTCTTTCTTCTACTAGGACTGTGTATATAGAAGCAACAGTGAGCATGTATAGATATGAGAAAATGGAATCAAAAACTTTTTTGGTTTGCACCTATTCTATATTTGGAAATCTTGGTTTGTTGCTTCCTTCTGAGGTAGTTTCTACAGCTGCCTGAAAGGCTGTTAGGTTTTACTGCCTGCAACAACACTCGAACTTGGATGAGGTTGTACATATTAAAGCCAAAGCATATCACTACTTTGTATGTTGCACGTTGAACCTATAAAGAATGTTATAGAATGTGAACTTTTTTGTGAGGTTTTGAATTTGGTACTTCAAGAATGTATTCAAAATGAACTGTGGAACTTCTTGTTCTATGATCTTTTAGGAAGGTTGAATTAACGTTGCAGAAGTTTTTCACTTCTATAGCTTAGCATTCTAGCAGTGGAAGGGCAGGCACATGTTGACTGGTCATCTAATTTGTTTGCAATTGGGCTAGTTTCAAAAAGCAATCTTTCTCATGTTTATTATGTTAATATTAAATTGATTGGAAGTATCTATGTTCCCTTAATCGCAATAGTAAATCAGGGTGTTATGTGTTAGGTCCCACAATAGAACAGTAGAATAAGAACAAGAAGCAGGATTTAAGTGAAAGAAATAGAGGAAAAGAAGAAAAGGATTAGGAATTGTCTGCTGCTAGTGGAGCAGATCTTTCATTGGAGATGAAAATTGATAAGAAGGGTAATCACAGGCAACATTCGAAAGGTGCCACTCCCCTAATACACATTCTACTTGGTACATTATGCCTGCCTTATCCACTCCCCTCTGCCAGCCAAATATATCCTGACCTAACATCCCACCCTAGCAATCATGCCACCTCAGCCTCCTAGAATCTTACCTGCAACAAAACTGACAACTAATAAAGCATAAATAACAAATCGGGGACAGCAGCCCTTCAATATCAATCCTAGGAATGATTGGCTTTTCCTTTAATTTCCAGCCTTGTTGCTTTCATCTAAATTGTTTAGCCCCTTTTTCTTCCTTCTTGAGTAGAAAAGCTTAACTAGAGGCCTATCATTATGTTCATGGAGCACTATGTTAATTTTCAGTCTTAACCTTAACGAAGTAATTGAAGATTCACTATACAAGTTGGGCAACTTTGTTTGAATATAAATCATTGAGAAGCATCTGGTTTTCCTTCTTTAGATGGGTTGGGTGGGGGTGTCGGTAGTCCTCAATCAATTAATTTGAAGTTTTAGATAATCCCTTGCTAGGCGTGCTGCCATGGGTTTATATCATATCTGAGAACGTCACTAAATTGTTCAGTTTTGCGACCTCATGGTTTGTGAACAAGCATTCATCTTAGCTCCTTCCAGGCAATAGTATCTCTAGTGAATCTTACAACGGAAGGGTAGTCTATAGAAGCAAATCATGTTTGAAAAGATAACCTGTACATAAGAAACATCAACTTTTCAAATTTCTTGTTTCACAAAGCATACATTCATGAACTTGTTCAAGATTACAACATTATTGGTTTGTATTTGATGTGTAATCTTTCCAACAGTTACGTCTTTTTGTAATTTTATAGCTTGGTGTGCAACCATTTGATGTAGCCGGAATGTTGCTTGCCCCACAAACAATGAGAAATCACGCTGAAGGATCACAACATGAATGGTTACACATGCAGGTTGGTGGAAGTCTTGAACGAGCATCCTGATGAAGGAGCTAGGTCTTTATTTTATCAGAAAGGGAGTACTTGTTCCTAGCTTCCCATATACCGGAGAAATGTGTTTAGTATGTATACTATTGGTGTTGCTGTTATAATCTCATGTCAATCGTTGCTGTTGCTTCTAATCCTTCATGTGTCGTATGACTGAATCCACTGCACTCATTTAGATTAGTTCCTAGGCATAAACTTCTAGAGTGAATTCATTTACCAGTGTACTGGAAGTTGTGATTTGGACAATTGTGATAAATGGTTCCATTGACCGAAGTGATTCTAATACATCTGACTGATTCTGTTTGGTGCGTTCCTGACATATAAAGCCATTGCGATTCTAGTCATCTGGAGGATATGGCATTGAAACAAACTACATGAAATTCAAGAGACAACTCCTAATAATAAGTGACATCTCGAGAGCCATTGGGGTTCCAATTCAACGTAGATGATTTTCCTGAATTAAAACAATACATGTTACTACGATTTGAAATAACTCGAAGGAAGTCTAACACATCGTTTAAGAAGAAGCACAGACAGAAAGGACCCAAAAAAAAAAAGGTCGGAAATTGTGCAGGAGACCGATTAGAAGCTGGAGACAATCAGAAGCAGAGTAGCACGAGTTCATGCCATGTTTGAGAACGATTAAGAGCCAAACTTGGAATTTATGCAATTAATGACATCATCGCCTACTTGAAAAGCCTGGGTTAACACTTCAATTCGAATCGAAGGTTTTGAAGAGAAGAGACTTATGAGAAGCAAATGACTATTGAAGGCTGTGAAAAGCAGGGCTTTCCCTTCTCCAATTCTGTTGGAAGTGAACAAGGCCCTGGGACTGGGAACAACAAACATCTGTCCCTCGGTCAAAATCTTGGAGTTGTAACAATTCCTACAAACGACTTCCCTTGATGACTAATTCCGTCTCGGTGGCTCCTGTGAATGTACAGGGTTCAATCAACCGGGAGCAAAGTGCCAAAGTCCACTCGGTTCATACAGTATTCAAACCAGGAAATATGCAAGAACATTAGCAGCAGAGATAGACAAACCAACCAAACATGTAGTTGTTTTCCCCTCTTTACTCAACCATCCAAGAAAAATATCATCTGAACTTACTTTCTCCACACGTTTACAATGGAATCCATCAACTGACATAGGAGCAGTCAAGTCTGCAACACAGAAATCCTGCAAGGAATCAGGATCAGCTGAATTGACAAGCAAAAGGAAAATCAATAACCCTGTGATCAGGTAACTCGACAAGACAAAGCGCTTCCAAGAAATCATGGCAGACATGGATCCAGTAACCAAATACAAATAAGCAGTTTCCACATTAGAGGAGCTCAAAACCCTTCTTTATCTTGGTCTGTCAAGATTCATGGTAACCCCCGAACTCTCCTTGCAGATATACGGATTAGTTATAAGGGGCAAGCAACTTGGCAAGCTTGCTGACCCCAGACAGCAGTTAAATAACATTAAAGTTGACAGAGGACACGAAAGATATAATTGGTCTCTGTAGTCAGTGGACAGGACCGTAGTCTGGGACAATAACTGTGGATTCCTTGGTTGCAATAAATAGGGACGATCTCCTTCTCGTCCACTGAGTTGAAATGGTTGAGCAGGACCTTCTTCTTGATGGTTTGATGTGGTCCATGAAAACAACTCAATAGCTTTTATTGATTTAGGTGACTTCACACCTAATGTGAACCATGAACTTGGCTTGGCCAGTTTTTCTTTCCGAGGAAAGGGTCGAACAAAGCCAGATTTTTCAAGGGTCCTTTCCTTTCAGTTTAACGTGAATGAGAGTCGACCATATTCTAGTGTACATAGCATATTCTTGCAATGTCAGTAACATTTTTAATCATTCAGTAGAAGTAAACTATGTTCATGCGTCATATTTTGAAAATGGAAGTCCAGTGAACCGATTCTTCTTTTCCTTCTCTTTTCTCCAAATGGTAATATCGAAGATAGTAATATCCGCATCCACAAGCTTCAGTATATTTGTACCGTGGTATTCTGAAAAAATGAGTTCAAGGAGCTAAATGAGAAGAGTAGAGAAGAGAGAATGGAAGAAAGGAGAGAAGAATTTTGAGATGAATGTGTATTATTTCATCAAATGTTCTTGTACATCCACTTTGTATCTATTCAATGAATTAATGGTTGGGATTTTATCTTATTCTTATAATTCTAACAAATTCTATTACTACTACTTATCATTAACTAATTTTGAGGAAAAACCAATACTAGTAAGGGTATAACTAACAAACTCAACTAATAATTATTAAAGTTACATAATATCATTCGCCTCATTTGAATCTCTTGTCTTTAAGGATAATTGTGGAAAATTTGAGTTGAATATCATGAGTAAATTTTCAAGTGGCACATGTTAGAGATGAGTTAGATCAATAAATTAACCATTAAGTAGTTGCTAAATTGCCTTGTTTAACTATGTACTTATTCAAGATAGCCCCTAGTTCTAACATAGCCAAGAGCAATGGTAGCAAGATAGAAGTTGTTTGCGAAGTAGAGAGAATTGAATTCAGTTAAGAAATATGAAAAATAGGATGGATAATGGAAGAGGAAAATAAATCTTTCAATATTTTATAGGGAGAACATTTAGCTTCTAGTTTTGTAACCTCTCTAATAACTACAAAACTTTGGTGATAAGGTAAATCATATCTCCAATATTAAAGGAACATTATGTTTATGTTTCTTAGCTTGTGAGATCATTCGTTGTTGAGCTTTAGAGACGTGATGTTTAATTAGTTGGATTCCTGCTTCTCTATCTTTTAGTAATGAATCAATATTTTCAAATGAAGAATCTTTCGAGAAATAAGGTAAATGTAAAGGTAGAAGAATACCATATAAAGCCTGGAATGGAATGATATTGTTGGCAATATGATATGAAGTGTTGTGACAAAATTTGCTAATGAAATCTAGGAACACCAACTCCTTGGCAAATCCTTTATCATACATTGAAGATAAGATTACAAACAATGATTCACCACCTCAGATTGTTCATCAATTTGAAGGTAATAAGTTGGGGAATGCTTGGGGTCAACTACTTGTAACTTGAAAATTTCTTGCCAAAAATTACTTATAAAAGTAAAGTCCATATCACTAATAATAATGGCTAAAAATTCATAAAGTTTATAGACATTATCCAAAAAGATTTAGGCGACAATAGCAACATTATAAAGGTGAGATAAGGGAATAAAGTGGAAATATTTCGTAAGTTTGACAACCACTACTAGAATCATGATTTTCTTTAAGATTTTAGAAGGCTTTCAATAAAATCCATTGTTATATATGTGAAAATTGGCTAAATAAGTAACAGTTGAAGCGATCCTAGTGATGCCACGTGCTTTGATTTGTAGCGTTGTTAGATATTACACTACCTAATGAGCTCTCTTACTCACTTCCATATAACTTTCCAATATAATACTGTAGATAATTTGTTGTAAGGATGTGAATTTTTGAATGTCCTACAATAGCATTGCTATGAAAATGTTGTAACGATTGATTTCAAAGGACAATGTACTGACCCACTATTAACTTCCCTTTTTGTAATAATTGATTATTAGACCAAGATTAATAAGGTTTCTCCTTGTTGTAAGAGTTGAGTTATAGATTGTAGATATTGATCCTTTTGCCAAAAAGCATTGATATTGCTCAAAAAGCATTGATTTTGTTTTTGAGAGTGCATTTACAACTATGTTAGATTTTCCTTGTTTGTATTGGATTTCATAATCATATGCTATCAACTTTGCTAATCATATATTGAGTTAGAGTTGTTAATTTTTGATCAAAGAGAAACTTCAAAGGCTAGTCATCAACATTGATGATGAAATGTCTACGCGTTAGGTAGTGTAGCCATTTTTTAATTATAAAAAGGATGATAATTATCTTTGTTATAAGTAGGAAGAGGTTGAAGGTATAGGGATAACATTTCGATGATATATTATATGGTGTCTATTTTGAATTAAGACTGCAATACCAGTACCTAATGCATATGTTTCTATCATAAAATCTTAATGGAAGTTAGCCAATACTAAGACTAGAGTTGAAGTAAGATCTTGCTACAGTGATTCAAATGCCTCAAGTGATGAAGCATTCTAAGAGAAAGTAACATTATCTTTTTAGCAGAAAATCAAAGGATGACTAAGTTGAGAATAGTCTTTAATGAATCTGTGATAATAACAATTTAATTCTAAGAACCCTCTGAGTTGTTTCACTAATGAACATACTGGCCATTCCTAAATGGTTTTAATTTTTTTAGGATCCATTACTACTCTTTTGTGAAATATAAAATGGCCCAAGTGTTCTATAGACTCAACAACAAAATTGTATTTACTAAACTTGAAAAATAGAGAATGTTGCACCAACAACTGAAACACTTTAGTGAGATGAATAGTATACTCATTCATATAAACGTTATAAATTAAGATATCATCAAAGAATACCAACATAAATTTCCTTAAATAAGATTTGAAAACCTTATTTATAAGGCTCTAAAATGTAGATGATGCATTATAAGGCCAAAGGGCATCACAAGAAACTCATAGTGGCCTACATATGTTCTAAATGTAGTTTGTAAAAATCATTAACATGCATTTTGATATAGTAGTAACTAGATCTTAAATCCAACTTAGAAAATTTTAAAGCTAAAGTTCCATGCAGTTCTTATAATAACTCCTTAATAACGAGAATAGAAAATTTATCTTTTATGGTTAAATTGTTTAAGCTTCTATAGTCAATGCACATTATCCATATATAGTCTTTCTTTTTAACTACAACAACACAAGAAGAGAAGGGAGAAATACTAGCTTCTATCACTTAAATCCAACAATTCTTGTCATTTTTCTCAATGATATCATTTTATAGTGCTCATATGTGTATGGTCTATGACTAGTTGACATCCTTATTTTAAAGTAATATAGTGATCATGCTATCTTTGAGGAGGTAAGCCTTTAAGTTCCCTAAAAATTGTTGCAAACTTTATTAACGCATCAACTATTACACCAGGTAAGGTACTGGTCACTACTGACAAGTCTATTTCCACTAAATTGATGGAAATTGCAGGAGAATTTGATTGTAAATTTTTTAGAAAACATCGGGCTAATGATAATTATGATTTCTTAATCAATAGCTTTTGCATATTCTCATTAGTGACGAACTGAAATTTATTATCAAATTCCTTTTGTAACAAATAATTCTAATTGCCCAACTAGAACTTTATTTGTAGTTAGTTGAAATTCCAAATAATATTACCTAATTCAAATAGTTATTGTATAAATAACTCTATGTCATAATTGTCTACAAGCAAGATTAAAAAGTCTACCTTAAAGTAATAAATTTGCAATCCCCATTGAAATGTCTTACAAATATTCTTCCAAGTTAATCTCATTCCTATTTACTACAGTGACTTTGTGCTCATCAATAGGTTCTAATTGTTGGGAATCACATCCTCAGATGGGAAATTCCGGTGCATGCATCACATGCATGCGGTGCGGAATAACAACAAAAATTGTTCCGGGACCTTCCCTGAACCCAGGATCT
>JANIHZ010000007.1:45728673-45750083 GCA_027478365.1 Erythroxylum rufum
ATTGTTCTGGTGGTGCACCTTTATCGTGGGATACTCGTCGGAGTGACCTTCGGGTTTTCCGTTGTGTACCCTACGGTGAGGGGGCGCTACATGGATTACTTATTTGCTAGAAAATTTGAAAGTTCCGATACAGAAGCCCATTACTTTGCACTGTGATAGCAAATCTGCCATTCATATCACTTCTAACCCTGTCTTCCATGAGCGAACTAAACACATTGACATTGATTGTCATGTGGTTCATAATCAATTCAAACAAGGATTGTTCCGGTTCATATTCTGTCTCATCTTCAGATTGCCAATTTGTTCACCAAACCCCTTTGTTCATCCTTATTCCGTAGCTTATTTTCCAAGTTGGCTTTGTTTGATGCTCACCAAAATCCAACTTGAGGGGGTTATAAAGAGTATATATATTTAATTGGTTGTAAATAGTTGCTGTAACTATTGTAGTTAGCAATTTATTACTTAGTTCTTTTAGCAACAGTACAACACATGCTTATACACGTGCTTATCTTTTTCTGTATATAAAGACTTGTACATGGAATGAAATATCGAGCGGTTTTTCCCTCATTTGTTTCTTGCTCTATTTACGTTCTCGACAAACTAGTGGAAAATATTTTACATTTTCATTAATCCTCCATTGCTCTGTACTACTCTCCGTCATAGTAGTTGAGCCGAGATTCGATTGCTCTGATACTAAGTTGTTATAAGATTTTTAAGTAAATAGAGTTTCAAGTGAATCGTGAAGTTGGGAAGAAGAAGAATTCTATAAATAAAGGGAAAGATAAGAGAAACTGAGTGACAAGAAAAAGAAACACGCTTTTCGTTTCTAATTTGTCATAGATAGGTTACAAAACAAATCCTTTCCCTTCTAGATACAGGGTGAGTGTTCAAGAATTTGTTCATATGGGAGAAATGGTAAGTATATTTAAGGTGATTTTAGTGAAATATAACAACTTTTTTATTTAATTCTTCTGTTGCTTCTCGCATTCCTACTTCCTCTACTTTTTCATAACAAAATGACATGGCTTTAACTCTTCCTGGCGCTACACAAACATGAATCTTGAGCCTTAAGTTGATACGCCATTGATGCTTATGAATACAGTTCGAAGCACTCATCCAACTCTGAAACCTACGGTAATGCAAATGATAGAAAGATGTAAGTGGTGAAAATGTAGAAGCACCAAAAATTATTGTTGCAACTACTAAAACTTGTTATGTGGGGGTAGGAACATCTAAGCAGAAGTTCAATCAAAGGAAAAGAACAAATATGTCCAGTTGATTGCAAAGGAAAGTGGTGCTTCATTAACAGATACATTCGCAGAAGATAGTCAACTGAATGTTTAAGATATTGTAGGACGTAAGGATTCATCGGGCGTTACAAGTATCAGGTTCTGCAGAGGGAGTCGCAAAAATTCAGTCAATGATAGAAAATCTCACTAAAACCAACTTCCAACGATGTTCAGATTACTGTTATTGGTTTATGTTGTTTTAATACCTGAAGTGAAGTGTTGTCGTTTTAGCTTGTACATAATAGAGTGTTTAGTTTCTGTCTTGTACAGTAGTTTAGCTCAGTTGTATATATTATGAAATCTAGCTTTTGTGTACTGTACACTCAAAATAATAAAAAAGCTAGTTTATTTACTCTCTGTAAGGTCAAGCTTAAGCCTGATGGAACTATTGATAGATATAAGGCCAGGTTAGTGGCTAAAGGGATCATCAAGTTGAGGGGGTTGATTTTACTAACAGTTTTTCTCCTGTTGCAAAATCTGTCACTGTCCGTATATTATTGGCTGTAGCTGCTCAATTTTCCTGGCCTCTACATCAATTAGATGTTAATAATACCTTTCTGCATAGGCATATTGATGAAGAGTTATATATGCTACCTTTGGATGGGTATACTGCAGCTGGTCCTAATCAGGTTTGTAAGCTCAATCGATCTTTGTATGGTTTGAAGCAAGCCTCCCGTCAGTGGAATTGTGAATTCACTAAGCGTTTGCTTTCTTTTGGTTTTATTCAATCTCAGCATGATCATTGTTTGTTTATTAAGTCTACTAGTCTTCATTTTATGGCTCTGCTTATCTATGTGGACGATATCTTATTGACTGAGCCTTTTGTAGATGTTTTGGTTGATGTTAAACATTTTTTAGCTTTTGCATTTTCTATTAAAGATTTAGATCCTGCCAAGTATTTTTTGAGATTGGAGATTGCTAGGTCTTCCTCTAGTTATATGTTAATCAACGCAAGTATGTGCTTGATTTATTAGCTGATGCGGGTTTGACTGGTGCTAAACCAGTTTTTACCCCATTACCTAAGGGCTTGAAGTTTTCGGATGATTCTAGTTCTATCTTGGAGGATATAGGGCAATACCGTTGGTTGGTTGCTCGGCTGTTATATTTGAGTTTTACCCGACTTGATATTACTTTTGCAGTTCAGCAATTACGTCAGTTTGTGAATGCTCTGTGTCAGGCTCATGTTGATTTCTATTGTTTTAGTACTTGAAGTGAAGTGTTGTCATTTTAGCTTGTACATAATAGAGTGTTTAGTTTCTATCTTGTACAGTAGTTTATCTCAGTTGTATATATTATGAAATCTAGCTTTTGTGTACTGTACACTCATAAATAATAAAAAGCTAGTTCATAAATAATAAAAAGCTAGTTCATTTACTCTGTTCTTTTCTCTCTCTAACCATCTGTTCAATTACAGCAAGCATTTGCATTACTCAGTGTATGAACTAATTCTATAAAGACATATAGAACCTACTTTCGCCCATTCACCTCTTAATGTCTTCCTCCACAACCAGGGTGTCCCTATACCTGCACTTACAAATGACCTGTAATAATGGAAGTTCCGTACATTTCACACCATAACCCTTGTGACAACATTGTCTAGCTCCATTAAGAAATGAACTTCTTTGCGAGACATGAAAAGGGGTTGTCAAGGTTTTGTCTAGAAACAACATAATTACTATTAAGCAACCATTTAACCCAAAAAAAAAATGTTGTTGGGTAGCGTTAAAAACTTGGTCTGGCGGAGCAAAAGTCTGCTCCAGTACTTGCACAGATGAAACGACTTCATGGAAATTAGAAATATCTTTACTAAATTATTCAACAAATAGCTTGACAAAAAAGGGTTCTCATCAACCATGTAAAGATGTAAAGTTATGAAGAAATTAGTAGGGACAAATATGTGACGAAAATCAAGCACCATCATTGGGCGTTATGATAATACGATGAAGATTCTGAAGATTATCAGATATCTCTGTCAAAACTTTCTCTCTTTCATTGCCATTCTGAAGTGTACTATTACTATGTTTTGAGAATTCAACATCAGCTTCAAGTGCTTTCACTCGGTAATGAAGATTCGACAACTCGTTCCGTAAACTTGTATCGCCATCTTGTCTGCTATATTTGAAGTCAAACGATCTATGAAGATTAAAAGTGAGGAAGATCTGCAGATGCCTTTGTATGCATATTTATTTCTGTTTACCACTTTCTTCCTCCATGTGATAAAAAATTTCAGAGCTAGACTGTGATGAAGGAGCTCCATCATCCGTTGGAAGTTGATTTCTCTTATCCAGGTTTTTTAACCGGCCAAGATGACGGGATTTGGCTGCCTGAAGACTGTGATGTGACTTGGATTCCATCTCCTCACCTTTCTCTTCGTGCAAAGATGAAGATTGATCATCATTAGGTACGTTTTCCACATTATTCTGCCCTTCAGTGGAACTATATGTTGGGCTAATGCAATTCGATATCTCAGTGTAGGATAAGTAAGATTGTGATTTGAATTCTTGATGGTCTTCATCTCTCTCATCCTCACTTAATTCACCAAATTTACATCTATAATCCTCAAGTTCAGCCTCTAAGACCTTTATTTCTTCTTCTCTTTTCTTAAGCAAATCGTGGGTTGCTTGCAGAGCTTCCTGGTCATATTCTGCTTGCTCCTCCATCATTCTTTGATACTGCAATGCTTCCATCTGAACAGCTGCCTTCTCAGCTTGCAGCCTGGTGATCATGGCCATAGCATTGTTCGCTGCGATAGCAGAAGCGCTTCTTTCTTCATCTAGTTCCATGTACAAATCCATCAATGACTTTCGATCCAGACGGACCTGTCCCTTTAAATGAAGCAAAATGGAGTCACTATCGACGTCATTCGGCATGCTTCCATCAGCAGATTCAGAAGCAATTTCTGTTTTCTCAAGTGGTGATTTCCTTATAATCCTGTGAGCCCACCTAGGACTGGCATTGGCCGAATCTGTTAGTGGTATTCCAAAAAACCTGTTTCCTCTGGCAAATATAGGCGTCCTTTCTCCAGTCATGTCTTCACCTTCTGTCAGCAATGGCACACTTGCAGCTTTCACATCTTCTCTAGCTGTAATGCAAGATTTTGCCAATGCCTAAATGTTTTTTTTACATATATGTATGCATAAATACTAACATGGAGAAGTTTCGTCCTTCCCAATTAAAGAATGGTAAAAAAAAGAGCAAGAGAACTGTAATTCTGATTCAGTTAAAAAGAAATTCATTTCTTGAAACTCACATTGCTTACCAGCATGTGCTGTACTTGGGCCATCCTCTTGATCCTCGTGAACCTCTTCATGTTCCGGGAATTTTAGTTCTCTGCATCTTATGTGAGACAAGTCCATACTGCGATGGTCCTCGTTTCTGTAACTCCCAAATGGTGCCCTTGGAGAAGGAGCTGGAGCGTGTGAAAGCCCGACTGAATTTTTTCCCCTCATGTGCGACTTCACCTTCAATGGTTTCCCACAACATACGCATCGATGAAGGCTACTCTCCACCACGTCATTTTTCTTTCCAGTAGGCAATGTCAGTTGAATTTCTTGATCATCTTCAACAAGTAACTCAATGTCCTTGTGCAGAATCCCTATGAGAGACTTGTAAGTCTCGGTATCAGATTCTCTCTCTGTAGCAAACGAAAGAAGACACCCTTCACACAATTTTCTTATGTCTGAAAGCTTCTTGTGATTATAACAAAAAGCTAGACGTCCAACATCCTTCTTGTGATTCTCACATATTGAATCATTGTAATAGAAGTCAGGATCTCTGTGAACCAGAACATGATCAATCCTCGTGCAAAGCAAACAAGGGATTCTCAACTCAAAGAACCTGGCGAATTCGTTGGCGAAGAACGCAAGAAAACCATCAACAAACAGCACAAATATTAACACCCATTCAAGCAGTGCATAAATCACAAAAAGTGGGAACTTTCCCAGCTCTTGTTCCACAAAACTTTTAAACGACCTCTTTGCCATCAAAGCTTTTTGCCCATAAAAAACCCAGAATCAGAAAGAAAAAAGGGATCAAGAGTATCTGGGTGCTCTTTTTAATCTCCTTCGCTTATAATTTAGGTAGGTAATATAGTACAGAAAGATGCAAAATTTTTGAACCAAACTAAAAGAGGGCTCAAAGGGTGATGAGATAGAAGATCATGATCTTGGCAATGGTAATGCACTAGACCTAGATCATGAACTCTATCTCTATCTCTCTCTTCTGTGTTGGGGAGTGAGCGAGGGAGAGGACAGAAACTAACAGGTTATGTTAAGAGTTTGGAGTTTCAAATTTTGGATGGTCATCTTCATTTGCCCATTAATAGCATTTGATATTTCTCGGAGGACTCAGGCGTGTACCTGAATTAACGGTTTATCATGAACCTCTTAAAGAAACCGAATCCACTATAAACCGACGTCGTTGTGTCATCACATAATTAACAAACCAATCATGTATTTAAGTGGGACTTAGATGTGTGAGAGTGTTTTAAAGTTCATAATAATTAAAAATAAGATATTACCTCATTGATATATTACTAATTTAATGGTTAATTTAAAGAGTGCGTTCATAATTAAAATAAATATTTATTAATTTATTCAATTAAATATGAACTTAAATTGTTATTATATTCGTTACCATTTGAGAACTTATCGTTTTATTAATCCAATATTAATTTAAAGTTAAAATATAAAATTATCAAATATTAATTTATGTAATTTTTATATTTAAAAACATCACGAATCAAATTGCAAGACCCTATAGTTTATCTCTTGTGAGGGCCCTTACGAGCCCACGAGCCCACCCTAATCCTGATCACACGCCACGTGTCTCATCATCTCATTGACCAGAAACTGACCAAGTTTTGAAAATACAGTCGTAATCGGACGGTCCAAAACATCTCACTCACCGATCTCTGATCAAAAATCCCAAAAACCCGTCGTCTCTCGAACACGAATTGGGGGCGCCAAAAACCCCATTTATCTGAAAACTCAACTCTCCGCAGAAAAGCCTAAACCAAATACATATAGTAAGTGACAAAGTTAATTCTTTTTGTGAGTTTGTTTCATCTCTCTTCTCTTATCGCGATCGGTTCGGTTTGTTGGAATCGGAGCTATGGAGCTCCAGAATTCGGTGAAAGACGCCCTAAACGCACTCTATCATCATCCCGATGACGCCGTACGAATGGAGGCCGATCGCTGGCTTCAAGGTTTTCAACGGACACTTGATGCTTGGCAGGTATTGTAAGATTCTGTTTCTAGTGATTTATTGATTGGTGAGCTAAGTAATTACTTTGGTCCACTTGTTTGGTTTTGCGTGATTGAACTCTCTAGTAAATTTTCGTTCAGTTCTAGTTTGGGTAAAGAATTTGAATGCGCTAGGTTGAATTTCTTAATGTTCAGTCACATTGATAGAGGCAGTTATTGCGTTAGGGTTTTGTTTGAACTTGCAGTAGTCGTTCGTGTGTGTATGTGTGTGTGTGGTTGTGTGTGTGTGTGTGTGTGTGTCTGCTTCTTATGTCCCGCCTTGAACATCAGTTCTGTATTTCCAAAGTTGAATTTTTACTTGAATGTTGAATGTCCATTACCATTGCACATGACATTTTCCCTATAACTTGATGAAGTTATCTGATTTTTGTTTAATTCTACAAGTTTTAGTTTATTTTTTTGCTACATGAAGTTGTTTATGACTATTGGGGTTAGATGTCTTCTACCTGGGACTGCCAAAAATGTACAGATAACATCTCTTTAACTTGAAATTGCGGGAAAGTTCAATTTAGATTGTGAGGAAAGTTGCAAATACTACATGTTATTTTCTGATGTAGACCAACTTCCTGATAATCTCTTGTTGAATCTAATCCTAACTTTAACTGCAGTGTGCAATATGTCTACACCTTCAACTCGATATTGTGGCAGTATTTCCTTTTTTTCATTCTTAAAAAATTTGACATTGCTTTAACCATTTCTCATGATGATTTTGCAAGTATTATTTGTTGAATGTTTTTTTGTGCTTCTACAAGTTGGACCACTGTACTGTGAGATGCTTGTTGATGACAGCTGTATTGCTTTGGTCCCTGCTGTCAACATATTTTTGTTCGTGTTCATTTAATTTTACTAATGTTGGTATGATCTTTTTTCTTGGTATTTCAGGTAGCTGACAATCTGCTTCATGATGCCTCTAGCAACTTGGAAACTTTAATCTTTTGTTCTCAAACACTTAGAAGCAAGGTATATTCAAAGTTCTGTTAAATATTCTGTGAGAATTTTGAATTTTTAATGCCAACATATTTGAACATGTTGATAAGTGTCAAATACTACAGTGTTTTGGATGCTTGAGGTTTCTTCTTCTTTTTTATCTCTCTCTCTTTCTCCGTCTTGTTCCCCTTGCTTTAATTTTTTTTTAATATGCCAATGATTTTAACATTTTTCCCATGTTGGATCCGATCTTAGGTACAACGTGATTTTGAAGAGCTACCTTCTGAAGCCTTTCGACCGTTGCGGACTTCCTTGAATGTGAGATTTTGCGCACTCTTCTAAGTATTGAGAAAGCTTGACTTTTCGTTTTTTTGATACTCAATGTTTTACTAATGTTGTGCATGCATAATTTTACCTCTTTACCAAGTATTGACTCTGCTAAATCAGTATAGGACCATTGGCTGAAAGAATGAATGTTTCTTTCTGGTACTAGAATTGCAGCCATTTTTGGATGTCATGTGTGCATTCATTTGATCTGAATACTTTGGTAGTAGTTATTGTTGTCTAACTCACTGGGAAGACATTTTCATTGGAGATTTGAGATTTCTGACCATTCCATTCTCAACGCTGGCTGTTGTTGTTGGTTTACTTAATGTATTGAAAAAAATGTTTGGATATTAACTGCTGCTTAGTTATCTAAATCATTGTTGTATTGGGTGATGCACTATGCTTATCCCTTTAAAGGAACAGCTATCTTTTTCATTCGCTTTTTAGTGTCCATGTTAGTCCTGTACAATAATTTTGTTGATTAAGGATGGGTCTCAAGAGGGAGGTAAATATCAAGTGACGCATACAACTTCAAAGAAGCTAATGTGTCTTGGAGATATTTAGATCTATTAAATTTTCAATTGGTGAATTAGCGATTGCATTTCCATGGACATCAGCTTGGATAAATTTGTTTAGCTGATGAAAAGACGAGGATATTGAATTAATTTTTTTCCTTGATAACTCATTACATAAATTTTTTTCTTGATTTTAGGACTACTGCATAGAATTTTACATGGGTTATTTTGGTTGTGAATGAAATCATATATTGGCCACATTCCTTTGACCTGCTTTAACATAATTTATTTAATTGATTCTTAACGAATTAGAGGAGTTTTTATGATTTCTGCATAATGTAATTTCTTGCAGTCTTATGCTGTTTGTGGAATTTGACTGCAGACCTTATTGAAAAAGTTCCATAGGGGGCCACCCAAAGTAAGAACTCAGGTATATTTGAAAATTTCTGCAGCCATTTCAATAGCTTGTGGTGACTGTAACTATATCTTTTTTAAACCAGACCTTTTGTTGCCTAGATGATATGGCATTTGATTTTTGACCTGTAGATTAGCATAGCTATGGCTGCCTTGGCTGTACAAGTTCCGCCAGAAGATTGGGGAGATGGTGGCATTGTCAATTGGCTTCGGGATGAGATGAATTCTCATCCAGAGTATGTACCAGGATTCTTGGAGCTACTTACTGTTTTACCTGAGGTATATGGATTTTCTGTTTGCTACATGCCACATATTTGTAGTGTTAAGAAGATATTGAAAATGGGAAACATTAATGTTTAGGTCAAAGTAAAATATGTTTTTTTTCTCTTTATGAACTCTTTAAAGAAATCTGATTCTTTAATAATTCTTACTCTCGTGAATAAAAAGCTGAAAGGAACATGCTGCTGCAGAAAATTTATTCATCTAGTAGAAATGTATTTAAAGGACCATCTTTAGATCTCCTCACACTTCAATGAAACCACAATCTTCTCTATTAATGTTAATGACCTTTTTGGATAAAAGAGCAAATATTTGTGATATCATTCACAAAGTCACTTTCTGTTTTATTTTTTGATCAAACTCTGTGATGCTGTTATGTCCATGAGTTTTTGGGATATAAAAGATGATCTTTGATGTCTTTTGGGTCTCTACATTTTACCAGTTCAGGAACTTTAATAAAAGTTTAGCTCTAGTGTTAGAGTCATCCTCTTCTTAGCTTTCATTCTCATTGGTTTTGATTGTGTGAATTGATTATGTCCTCAAAAAGTTTAGATTCTTTAATAAGCATCATAAGTATTTTAACAACTTATCACCAATTTACTAGCCAATCTCATCTCCATACACAAATTTTATTTTTAATAAAAGAAAAGTGTACCTATTAACTGACTTACCTGCATCTAATGTTGTTTTTCTTTATATTTGAACATTATGCTGGGGACAGAAATGTCTTCTTGGTTAAGCTTTGCAAGTGGTACACCTTCCTTTCAGGGTTATGTTGGTTTGCCATGTCTTCTTTGTTGGTTTTTTGTTGTCTAATTAGGTTTTTAGCTCTTGTTACTTAATGAATTTTGAATTTTTTTTTTCAAAAATAATAAGTTCTGAAAGTTGACATATTCTGTTTCACCAAGTAGATACCGAAAGAAAACATATTATCAATTAGAAGTTTCTTTTGTTTTCTCTTTTGCTAATAAATCAGGAAGTATTCAACTACAAGATTGCTGCTCGTCCAGAAAGACGCCGCCAGTTTGAAAAGGAGCTCACTTCTCAGATGAATATTGCTCTTGATGTTTTGACAGTTTGTTTGAAAATTAATGAACTTAAGGAACAGGTGGAAATTGTTCCTTTTCAGATGAATGTTGATCTTGATACTGTAATACAACTGCTTGATATACTGAACTAACATGGGCCTTTGATAATTTCTTTCCTTTTAGGTTCTTGAAGCTTTTGCTTCTTGGCTTCGATTACGGCATGGGTAGGCAGCTCCTTTAACTGAAGTGTTGACAACACAGTATTTTTCTCCTGAAGTGCAGCTCCTTTAATTGAAGTGTTGACAACACAGTATTTTTCTCCTGAAGTGCAAGATACTTAGATTTTAAGTTGCAAACAGTAATTGGTGATTCCTGATTGTTCTGAAGCGGTTCTTTGAGGCAGTAATGATACAAAATTCTTCTAAAAAGTTGAATGTAGCAAGTAGAGGATGGAGAATGCCAATAATGCCAGATTACTTACACACCTCCTTATTTACTTTTAAAGAAAGAATAAATGCTGCCGTAATCTCCTGGAGTCTGCTGTAAATTAGACCAGATTTTTTTCCTCAAAAAATTGGAAGTATTTGAGACATGATGAGCAAAGTGGTCATTAGTCAATTTTTTGCGACTTTATTGATTTTGATTTCTTTAAAATACAGTGATGTCTAGCTTATTGGAAATGGCCTTTTTCGTTTTCTTTCATCTTTCCAAAAACTCATCAATGTCTAGCTTATTGGAAATGGCCTTTTTTTGTTTTCTTTCATCTTTGCAAAAACTCATCAATTGTCCAAATCAGACCATTCCCGCTTCCCCATTCTCGTCACCTCTTATGAAATGGTTGATGTTACAATAAGTGATTGGATTGACTTTACTCAGTAATATGTTATATTACTTGGCAGTAACAAATTTCCTGGTATTTATGTTGAATTGTATTGGTTTCAGGATCCCTGGTTCCATTCTTGCTTCTCATCCATTGGTTCTTACAGCTCTTTCAAGTTTGAATTCTGACCTACTCTCAGAGGCGGTTGTAAATGGTACTGCTGATGAAATATAAGAACCTCATTAGTGCTTTTAGTACTGTGACAGTTTTTCTTAATTTCAGGGACCATCTGTCATGCCACCTTACGCTTACGTGTGCAATTGCCAAGATGTAGAATAGGGCTTGATATTTTGAAATCTATGTAGATAATAAAGTTAAGTTTGGATGTTGCTGAAGTAATAGTGACAGTTTGATTAGTGGAAACAGTTCAGAGAGAAGAGAAGCTACAGGGGATATATCTGAAAAATTAGAAATGTGTTAAAAAGTTTATACCTAGGAAGGTTGTCAAATGCTAAAAGTTTTTGTTGTGATATGGTTGTTAATACAATTGATGCATTATAAGTTACCAAAAACAGTACAAGTTATGTTTGTCTTTGGTGGCGTAACATATGATTTTGTGATATCTATTAATGCCATACTTCTTATCATGAATTACATAGTTGCAGATCCCAGAAGTCGAATGTGTGTGCTTATCTTCCTGCGTCACTTTCACCTCCCTTCCCCACCCCAAAATTAAAACAACATTGGTTGAATATCTGTATTTATTCAAAGTTTTTTTAAATCATGTTGTTCAAGTTTAATGTCTCGTTTAATATCCGTTATATCTTCTTTATTATTTCCAACTTGGTGTAGATGGCATTTTAGCTTTTCCATACTAAGGTTACTTACAAGGGTGCTTGTGTCCTAATCCTACCTTACCATTTTTATTAGTTCCTCTTTATCTTTTGCAGTCATTTCAGAATTGATACACTACACTACGGCAGCAAACTCTGGTGGTATTTCTGTACAAATGCCCTTAATTCAAGTAATTGTACCTCATGTTATGAGTCTTAAGGAGCAGCTTAGAGATCCTTCAAAGGTACTTACAGATGTATGATGATAATGAATCTGGAAGAAGATAAAGTTTTTGTTTTGCCCAGCAATGTTATGCTTCATTGAAATTTCTGCTACTTGTTTTTCTATTTTCGTGGGTTGGGGGATTATTACTGCCATGAAGACAAAATTTCAAGCATATTCGTTTATACTTTGACTTTCTATCAAGTACCTTAAGCTCAATAAATTGGCACTCATAACTAACAGACATGAGATGTAGAAAATCAATTATGATTTCATTAAAGATCCAATGTTTTCTTTTTAGTATTTCATTGAAGGGAATAAACTATTTTCAATATTGATAACAACCATCTGTATTTCCAGGCATGGATGTGCTAAAGCAATCTGGTAATGGCTAACAAAATCTAGGTGTAGATTTGTGAAAAGCTTAAGTTTTTGGGTGAGTTCAACAGCTAATTTATGAGTCTCAATTTTGTTGCTTCTTAGCACACACATATTTCTTGGGATAAATGTGTGCACAGAATACAAGTACCAAATGGCACGTTGAGATTTAAACTTGATAGCAAAGAGAATATTGTACTATGTGAAAGAATTATTCCCCAGAATCCTGATATGTTTGCTAAGGATTGTTACTATACCCATACAGCATATGCCAGTGGAAATATAGAATCTGCATACCTCTATGCCCTTAGCTATTTTAACCTGTGTTTTTTAATGTGAGTGAAATCAATCTTCATTACCATAGTGTCTGATTTCATTTTCAATCGATGCTGATTTGGTACAATACTTCTGTTCTTTTTATTTTTATCTTAGGATGAAGAAGATCTTAAGGCCATTGCTCGTTTGTTTGCTGACATGGGTGATTCATATTTTGAACTGATTGCAACTGGTATGTATTTAAACCATCAGTAATCTGGTCAAAGTTTATGTCCAAATTTTTAAAAATGCTCCTCATAGCTACTTGATTTCTATTTTATGATGATGTATTGGGTGATTAGTGTATAAAACATTTCTTCCTTTGTTGTTCCAGGTTCTGAAGAGGCAATAATGATAGTGAATGCATTATTAGAAGTTACTTCACACCCAGAATATGATATTGCTTCCATGACTTTTAATTTTTGGCACAGTCTTCAAGTTATCCTGACAAACAGGTAAATCCATCAGGAGCTCAGTTACTATAAGAGATCATTTTTTGGCAAATGGGTGAATAGAGTGGTCCTAATCTACCAGGGATTCCTATACTTCATTTAGCACTGAAGCATCGCTTGAAGCAGAGAGAAGTAGAAGGCTTCAAGTTTTCCAGCCAGCCTATGGATCACTTGTATCATTGGTGAGTTCTTTTTATGTGTACAGAAATATGCCACTTGTAACTTCACAGAAACCTTTAGACTATGCTGCATGGATTTATGCCCTTAAGACCAGGCTAGATAACTAAATGACAGTGCATTTACCGTCCTTTTCTTTTCTTTTGTTTGTATATTTTCCCTAGTTCATTGCATTCGATTGATCTGATCAATATGTTCATAAAATTGAAAAGTTTTTCAGAGCCCTAATTTTAAGTCTGATGACACTTGAATTTCTGAAGTGAGATTAGGTGGACTCATGTAGAGGTGATTATCTTATGGATTGTATACTGGATATACTGTTCATAGTGTTTCACTTTCTCTCAAAGTCATGCAGTAGCTAATATCTTAATCTTACTGCTATTGAGCCTATTTAATGCTGGGTTCATTTTAGTATAATAGAAAATTTCCTACTGCAAGAAATGATCGAAATACTTTATCTTTCTCTTCGGGCATGTCTGTGACTATGGAAGATATTGTATGCGTTAGTTTCAGCGAAGAGTTGATTATCTTTGCCGTCAAGTGTTTCATCAAAAAACTTAACAAGTTCTGAATGTTGCTTCAGGTTAGTTTTCGAGTCCAATATCCCCAAGATCATCAAAATCTCTCTATTGAAGACCTCAAGGAATTTAAACACACTAGATATGGTAATGATGAACTGTTTGGAAATTTGTACTTTTTGGTTGTCCTTCATTAAGCTCAACTAATTGTTGATTCTACGTTGCCATTTGTTCAGTTATTGTTAGATACTTGTTCCCTTCGGATTGTAGCAGCAAAAAGGATAGAAATCATCTAATTACATCTTTTATTCATTTCCGATAACATTTTATAGTCTTTTATTTGTAACAGCATCAAAAAGATACCCTCCAATTGTAGTTATGAATTGATTATACAATTTGTAGGCATGTATGTGGCCACTTTTGAAGATTGTTCTTATCATTTATATTTTGACTTACATATGAATGAGCTTACATACATACACTTTTGAAGATTAGTCTTCTAGCATTTTACACCAACTAACAGGACCAATGATATTGCCAGCTGTTGCCGATGTATTAATTGATGCAGCATCAGTTCTTGGTGGTGACGCAACTCTTAGGATTCTTTACACGAAGCTTGCTGAGGTGTGTATTATGTATTTGGAAGCAGTATCAGTTTTCTCTCCCTTACTTAAAAGAATCAGCGTAACTCTTAATGATAGAGGTACTATTTGGTGTAAAATCAATACTATACTGTTGACAACATAGAAGATATTGCTAGTTGGCCTTTGTAAATCTTTAAGAAATTAATGTGCTTAACTAACCAAAGGTTTCGCAAGTTACTTTATTAAGAGGGTTCCTTGTTAGGTAAATAGATCGCAGAGCTCTCAGTGACATGCTTAAAGTCATTGCATATTTTGGAGAATTAATACTGGGATTTTATGGTTCTGGTGTTGCGTGTAACTTTAGTGCTTGTTGGGAAGTTCTTTTGCAGCTGTCTCATCTCTTATAAGTGGCAGCTTATTTTACTTGAGCAAGGGGCTCTTTTAGATCACAAATTTTGTGAAAGTTCTTTGACTTCTGAATCACATTAATTGTTCCAGATCCTTTAATGATTGCTTTCCTCTTTCTAATGCCAAATCATGTCACATTGTTCAAGGCACAAGTGTTTTGGGGAAATGGAAGCAATGAATGGCGTCCAGCAGAAGCTGCTCTATTTTGCATCAGGGCTATATCAAGTTACGTTTCAGTTGCTGAAGCTGAAGTGATGCCCAAGGTAAAGTCTTTTGTAAATATATGTTCGGCACTTGTTTTGACTTGTAAGTTGTTACGTAGAGCTGCATTGCTTGGGCACTTCACGTCAATGAAAGTGCACGATTTGTGGGGAAAAAAGAGATAAGATGTGGAGAGAAAAAGGGACAGACATCACAGAAATGCCAGCTGTGAAGAACTGTAACATACAAGGCATGAGCATCTAGAACAGATAAATGAGATAAAAGATGTCTGGGGGATGTAGAAGAGAAATATTTATACAAAATGCAAGTATTCACAATGAAAGGAATACCTGCTTCACCTGTGTCTTTGCAATAGGTTTATTTGAATGAAGTTGGGCAAAGCGTGCTTTCTTTTAGGATGAAGTTTCTTTTCTCGCTTTGTGGGAATGATTTGATCTGATTCCCTTTAGCTAGTACAAAGGTCTGGAAATGGATGAAGTTCCACCAGTTATTAGCTCCATTAATGTAGGATAGTCTGAGTATATGCCAACTATTTGATAAAATACATATAAAGTGTAAATCTTGGATGCTTGGATTGTTTAGTTTTGTTGGAATTTAGAATTTAGGGTTGGAATTCATAAATAAGTTATTAAAACCATTCCTGCTTGACAAAAGTTGATGTCGAAATTTAGGGTTGGAATTCATAAATAAGTTATTAAAACCATTCCGGCTTGACAAAAGTTGATGTCGACATTAATCATTATCTTCCATTGTCTTCTAACATGGCGGACTATTATCTTTACTCTCCATATTGACTCAACTTCTGGTGGTAGCCAGTTCCCTTATCCTACCTTAGCTTCAATCATGTTAGAATTTTCCCTATCAAATGCAGGTTACTGGCTGACTTGGTTATCTATTTTAAGGTTTCTACCGCCTTGAAAGCTAACATACAGGTTGTCTAGTTTTCCCAAAACTTTCAGGATCATTTTGTTGAGCTCATGGACCAAAACTAAAAAAACTAAAAAATAATGCCGTATTAATTTAGCTCCTACGAAGGAAACTGAAAAGTACATAAAATGAACTACAAATGACCATTAAGGAAAATAACACCTAAACACTATGAGAAATAACAAGGAGACAAACCTAGATCATGTTAACATTTAAGCTAATCTCATTCTAGATCATCTACCTCACCCACTTCTTCTCAAGCCCCTTTGAATAAACAAACCCAGGAGATCATTTTGATAGGCAGATCCTTGTTTTGATTGAAAAGCTTATTTCTGACAACTTCTCTTTCTGGTTGATCAACTCAGTTGGTCAGAATCATAGACATCTCAAGCATTGAAAGTCTACTGGATGTAAACAGGGCCTTATCCATTCCTCTGTCCCGTTTGTGTAGCATCAGAGCTTGGGCTTTTTGTAATTCCTGGTTTCAGAGAATTTCTGGATTGATTCATAAATGATACATTTACAAGAGGATATATTATGGTATATTAAAGTTACAAGCCAGCAATGGTAGGTCAGAAATCTAGAGATGTTCCCACATATTGACACAAAACATGACTAGAAGTCCTACTAGCTTAGATGTAGAGGGTTTTACTGGCTTGCTGATGTGGCCTTGCCATTGTTACTTCAATCATGACATTATGAATTTTCCTGAGATGTCAAATGTCCATATAAGCCTCATGCCACAGATTTTTTTCATTTTAATTATGCAATCTGTCAAGTTCTTTGGCGTTGCTTTCAGTTTTTATCCTGTGAGTTCAAAGTCAATTAATAGAATGGACGGTAATTAGCAGCTGTTGTGATCATAGGAGTTATGTATTTTTGAGTTGCATAAATCTGTTAAATCTAGTTTTTGGCCTAATTGTTACTCATGCACCATTATGGAAAACAACTGCAGTCCTCTGTTCCGGGGTTTTTCTTTTTGTAGTGAATCTCATTTTGATTAACTTTTCTTGGGAACCCTAAGATTTTGTTGGTTTAGATGGTTTGAAGTGGCTGCTGATTTTTTACCCCCACAGATCATGTCCTTGTTTTTGGAACTTACCCATCAGCCCCAATTGCTGCAGACAGGTACTATGCCTTTTATAGTGGTTTACTATTATTTTCTTGCTTTTTCTGTTTGACTTTTTCAGAAATGGGTTTATTGGTGTTATTATTTGGGGGAGGGAAATCGTATCAGTTCAAACATGATTAAGATTTAGCAGTAAACACCTTCTACTTCACCAAGCAATGTGTCCGTGGATATGAGTCTTTAACTTGATGTTTTGTTGCAAATGTTTTCAGTGTGCTTGACTATTGGAGCATATTCAAAATGGCTTAATGCTGCCTCAGATGGATTGCCCTTATTGTCCTCTGTCATGAAAATTCTTATGCAAGGCATGGGTACATCAGAAGATTGTGCAGCAGCAGCAGCTGTGGCATTCAGACACATTTGTGATGGTAAGTATTCTTTTCTGACGTGTAATCATTTCCTCAAACTACTGTTCTGACTATATCAGAGTTTGGACGGATGAAATTCATTGTTTCCACCAACATTTAGTGGTCTAGTGATGCAATAAATCTTCACAACTCAGATGCCATATTCATATTATATTCCATATTTAGCATGTTTTTTAGATTGTCATGGATGAAACTTGTTCCAAAAAGCTATTAAGGCACCTTATTGTTAGTGAAATAGATCCTGATTTGTAGGCATGGCAGGACTGTCAAAAGGTCATGAATATTTGTCTCAAGGCTGAGATGGGATAGCAGCCTGTATAACTTTCTTTTCCTGATGATGCCATCAGTGTTGTTTGATGATGCTTTGTCATTAAAGGTATTCATTAATGCAAGATCAGTTCAAGTATGCTAGGTTGATGCCGATGATTGGTTTGCATCTCATGTTTGGTCCATGACTATGAATTACTGGTATGAAATGGTGAAAAGGGAATGATATAAATTTAAGTATCTTGAGGGAAAAGAAATATGTTTGTGTTTTAGCCTATTGGCTGGCTAACTTAGTTTAGGACTGTGATATATGGCTTTTATATGATTATTGAGACAACCTTCTTTCCATATTTCTTTCCTTGTCTTAATTGATATTCTTCTGGTGACCATAGATTGTCGGAGTAAGCTTAGTGGATATTTTGATGATCTTTTCTCCATATACCATAAGGCTATGATTGGCGAAGATAGTTTTAAAATCTCTGCTGAGGACTCGTTGCATGTAGTAGAAGCCTTAAGGTACTTTTTGATGCTTGATAATTATCAAGATTTGTGCGTAAGTGATTTTGAGAATTCTTTGTGATTATTTTCACTTGGATGTGTTGTGTTATTTTATTGCAGCATGGTCATTACAGAACTTCCTCCTGAACTGGCTAAGCAGGCTTTGGAAAACTTATGCTTGCCTGTTGTTTCTCCCCTACAGGTTTGATTCCTTCTCAATAGGTATCTTCAGTCTATAGTTGAAAATTCTTGATCATGGTTCTTTTACAATGTGCACAAGCAGGAAGCAATCAACCAAGGTCTGGAAATATTGCAGAAGAAACTTGCTCGTGAATTAACAGTTCACATTGATCGACTTGCATACATCTTTAGGTCTCGTTGTTATCCTTTTCAAAATTATGTTTTATATTGTTAATTTTTCTATTTGTAATTTTCAAGGTGCTACAAAACCAATTTCAGGTATGTAAATCACCCTGAAGCTGTGGCTGATGCTATTCAAAGGCTTTGGCCATTATTCAAGGCAATATTTGATCTGTGAGTCTGGACAGACCCTGACAAAAAACATAGTTCCTGTATTGTCTTGTCTCCCTCTCTTGTCTGATCCCTCTTTTTTTGCTGTAGTCGTGCTTGGGACATGCGAACAATGGAGTCTCTTTGCCGTGCTTGTAAATATGCAGTGAGTCAATGAACATTGATGCTGATGAGTGCGTTTAACTGCAGAAAGTGTAATTAAGAGATGATTAAGCTTAACTAGGCTTAGGTAGGAATGGTAAAGATTGCCCAGCCTAGCTCGGAATCAACAGGTCTGGTCCGAGTTGATCAGGCTAAGGCTTTTTTTCAAAAACATTTTGGGCTTCAGGCTGTGCTCAGGCTCTGGCTACTCATCCTGAAGCCTGAAAATTTCCAAGTAAAATGACATGGTTTTCAACAGTTAAAGAAGGCATGTCGTGGGAAATGCGTCTGGGAAATACTTGGATAAATTTCAAAGGCTATTTTTTACACCTTGAATAATCTTTGCATATAAATTTTCTTTTGAACTTTCCAGTTAATTCAGTTTCTGGATTTTAAATGGCTCTAGAATTTCCTCAGTAACTTTTTTTATTTATTTAGTGATGAAGAGGTATTACTTCTTTACTTGTGATTTGAAGAGATAAATATGAAATGGATAGCGATTTATTTAGGTGAGAACCTCTGGAAGGTTCATGGGGATCACTATTGGAGAAATGCTAGAAGAGATTCAAGCTCTATATCAACAGCATCACCAACCATGCTTCCTTTATCTCTCTAGTGAGGTGATAAAGGTATGACTTTTTTCTTCTATCCTAGGCAAATTTATTTTCTCTCTCTACTCTCTGTTGCAAAGTCTCAAAGTTGTCCTACCATTGTCTTTGGTTGCAGATATTCGGTATGGATCCTTCTTGTGCAACCTACCTGAAAAGTTTGATAGAAGTCCTCTTCAAGCACACAACATGTCTTCTCACTAGTATTGAGGTTTTCATTTTTAACAAGTTGTGCTTTCTCTCTTTTCTTATTTTCATATGTCCATGACATACTGTCGTTAATGGTTGTATTTCCATCTATTTGGCAGGATTTTACGGCAAGACCAGACATAGCAGATGACTGTTTTCTGTTGGCATCAAGATGCCTTCGTTACTGCCCTCAACTGTTTATTCCATCTGTTGTCTTTCCACCATTAATTGATTGTTCCGTTATTGGCATCACTGTACAACACAGGTAATTGTCTATTGCGTGTCCCTTTTTCTTCACAATATGTTCTAAGTACTTTGCTTCACATGTTCAAAAATAGATTGATTGTCGGAATGTTATTCTAATCAAACACAATTAAGCTTCTGACTTGGACTTTATATATTTTGGCAATATAGGATTTGTCAATTTTCCAATTAATCATATATACTCATTCCTTTCATGTTATTGAGAAATAGGAATCTACGCGCAGTCTAAGCCTTCTCCATGATCTATGCCTAGAGTTCACGTCAAACTTGTTGAATTTTACAAATCAGTACCAGAACTTGTATGAACTAAATAAGCTAGCTTATGTTTAGAAAATTTGTCAATTTGATATTGTATGACAGTGATAGACCCAAGACAAATCAGAATATTTACACTTTTACGGATATAGTAAATATATATATATATACATGCATATATGTTGTTAGTTACGGGGAGGGGGCTGACAACCTCATGATTGGTTGTCAGCTAACCGAATCTGTTATTCCTAACAGATTCTTAGTATAAATAAGCCATAGACATAAGGAGAGAGCATCATATTGCGTATACTGTTGAGTGAGTGAGCCGTAGGCTGGAGGTCCTGGTTCTCGAAACCAGATTATCCTTTGTATTCGTTTACTGAAATCTATAGCAACTTACATATTTCCATACCTGTTTTCTGGAACCTATCAACTAGTATTAGAGCACGACTCGGGGCATGGCAGCAAAGAAGCAGGATACAAGGTTGGACGTTTTGGAAAAAGAAGTGGAGGAAATCAAGGTAGGTCTGCAAGTGGAGAGGGAGACCTTGAGGGGGGAAGTTAACCAGCAACTCTAGGGGGTAAAGGGGGAGCTGAAGGACGAAATCAGTAGGAGGATCGACCAGCTGATGTAGGCGATCGCGACCCTTCAACTGCGCCCAGATCCAGCACCTCATCACCCAGCGAAAATGGTGGAAGGCGAGTCCTTGGTGACGGGTATGAGGAGAGGCCGAAGAGATGAGACTAGGGAGGATATTTATACAGGGACAGAGACGGGTTAGGAAGGAAGGGCTGCTGGGTGGGTCGGGTTGGCTCTAGATGACCATGGGTGACCTGCGGGGCTCCAGGTGCCAGCCGGGTATGACCCGACTATTAAACACTTAGTCGGGGGTCATTTAGGGCACGAAATGAGCTGGATAGGGGGCGAGACCAGAGGACAGATCGGGGCGAGGGAGAAAAGGAGAGAAAGGATGAGAGGTGCGCCGGTGAAGCTAGGGCCGAAACTGAAGAGAGGAGGTGGTTCCCAGAAGGGGACGGGTATCGGCCTGGTGCGTGCTGGAGAAGGGGGGCCGCAGACGGAGATACTCGACCTCCGGACTGGAGGCGCGATTGCAAGCCCAGACGGATTGAAATGCCCATCTTCAGCGGTGATGATCCAGATGGGTGGATCTACCGTGTGGAGCGATTTTTTTCAGTAGGGAGGTTTTCGGAGGCAGAGAAGATGGAACTGGTTGGGATGAGTCTAGAGAAGGAAGCATT
>JANIHZ010000007.1:45786054-45806633 GCA_027478365.1 Erythroxylum rufum
TTTGAACTTTGAAGTTTTGGATGTTTCAGTTTTTTTTAGTTATTGGTTGTGAAAAATATATGTTGTCTACTTGTCTTTGCACTAGACATTATGATTTTTATTATTCCAATTTTATAGTTTTTTTAAGACATACAAATCAAAATCTTGACTTATTATTATTAAGTTATTTTTGATTTAGAGCGTTCGCAAAAATTTACTATCTATATTTTTAATTTAGAAATTATATTTTTATATGCTATACAACCCGATAGATATCCAAAAATTCGAATAACCAAATGGATTTGAATATAGGTAGTAAATCATAAAAACCGATGGATATGGATATTGATATGGGTTGAATCATAAAAAATGGATATAGATATGGGTTGAGTAAAACCCGAACCGAACTCTACCCATTGTCATCCCCAGTCCAACCTAATCTAATCTATCAAGAGTCGAAAACAATCAAAATCTCAACTTTTTTTTTTTTTTACATTAACAAAACCCTTAATGTCTTTTTTTTTAAATTTATTTTGAAAAATTCTGTATAATTATTCTTTTATAACCGAAAAGTAACTGTTATCGTTTCGAGTCACAAAAAATAGTATCTTTCTAAAATACAAAAAAATGGTACGTAATTTATCATAAGACAAAGATAGCCCTTTTTCACTTAGGAAACCTAATATGTTAAGAAATATGCCACCTTGACGAACTTTTCTTGTTGAATAAATGGTTTCGAACGCAAAATATAAACTTTGGCATTTCATTTATATATTCTTTTTTTAAAGTCCATCCATTAAGAAAAAGGAGAAGATAATTTTATTGATGTCCCTTCAATGGTGGGGGAAGCGGTGCCTTGGAAGGATAGAGCAAAGATAAGGTTTCGTTATTAACCTATCTCCCCACCTATTTTGACTTTACAACCCTATCACCTGGGACTTGTCAATAATAATAATTAATTTAGGTAATTCATGTCTTTTTTTTTTCCCATCATCATTTAGATAGGTCATGTGTTTTGGGGTTTTATAAAATGAAGTCCTTTTGATTACAACGTAAATACCAGAATAAGTCAATTGATGTCTATATACCTTCCCGCCAAATTGGAAAAACAAAATGTAAGAAGTTTGAAGTCCTTTTGATTGTAACGTAAATACCAAAATAAGTCAATTGATGTCTATATATCTTCCTGCCAAATTGGAAAAACAAAATGTAAGAAGTTTGTCAACAAACTTGACCTTTCTTTCATTAACAAAACTAAACATCAAAAGGGTTGAATAATCATACCTTTCACTCCTGCTCGTATCTTGAAGATCTTTGACCCATAACTAAATTAAGGCCAAAATAATCAAATCTCCACAAATTATTCAACAATAACATTATATCTTAATTTAGGGCAACTTGTTTTTGTCTCCATCAGTTATTCATCCATACTTTTACATCTTAATTTAAGAAATTTTGCTTTTGCCTTTTAGTTAGCTGCTCTGCTCTTAGGATCTAGGGGGTTCAAATTCATCACTTCCAACATTCGTATTGAAAGTTCTTTTTGGCATTGGGATGATTGGATGAATCAAACCTGAATCATTGTCACAAAAGGGAATTCCTGGTGGCAAAGGAAACGGATTATGTTCTACATTGGTCACGCAATACTAGGTTTGGTGCAAAAGGAGAATAAAGTTACTACACCTCAATAATTATGATAGGTCCAAGAGCTTACGGACAGAACACTTTTGTCCTCGTACGAAACATGAAAGGAAAAGACATTAAATTGCATAAAAAAGAATATATAAAAACTGTAAAGTAAATAGCTATCTAGTGAGTGAGTCGTGACTTCCTCCAGCCCATGCCTAAGCTCCTACCTTTGGTCCTTTTCTATAGGAATCCAACTCCAACCCCTGTGTTTTGGAATGTACTTCCTTTTATCTACATTGAAAATATTTTAACTAAAAATGAATATACATATATAAAAAGATACTTAAGTTAAATATCTCGGGAACAATTTTGTGATGAGACTTCACAAGGATTCTTATCTTTTAAAAAACTTTAAAACAATAAATTGAATATCATATGCAAACATATAAAAGTTCTTATTAAGGTTATCTTGAGATCAGGTTTACAAAGCTTTCAGTTGAAAATATTGTGGAACGTGTGGATGTCAAGATTGCTTTGTTTTTCCTTTTCCTTCTGGGGTCTGGGGTGGAGGGAACCTACCAGTGGAATTCCCCTCCCAAGTCAAGTTAAATAATGCTTCTGCCAGAATTCAATTAACTGAAATACTACAACACCAAGGGTTTTTGTATATGTAATGTAAATCACTTGGTTCACGTTAAAAGTGATGAATAGTCAATAATCCACTAACGAGAAGACACATTAATAAGGTTGAAGTTATACTGACCCGCGACAGCCCATTGCAGTCCCTCGTCTCTGTTTGCCTCTTCCACTTCAAGAAAGTTTGTAAGTCAGTAGAATCTTAATCAAATGATGCACATTTAAGCTTATAATCTAACACGTAAAGATAAAACTGGGATCATTAGTCAGTCTACTTGAAAGTTGGCAAGATATAGCATGCAATCAAGAGCATTGTGGTGGGAAGAAATTCATGTAGAAGTGGAGAAAAACGGATCTATAGCTACAAATTCTCATTTTCTGAAGAGCCTGTGATGAAGGAATTTCAAATCAAACCACAACAGAAGCAACAAATGACAACTTACCAGGCATTGTATCACATCCTTTGGTTTATTCTAGCACCAAGGCGAGCTAATACCCCTTTCCCAATACGACATCATCCATTGTCCCATTTGGGAGAGACATTGAAAGGTACAGCAAAAGATATCAAGCATACACCTCTCTTATTAAGAATAGGGAGGTGTAAGACTTTACAAGCTCAAGAATTTCATTAATCAATTTCTAGTATCAACTTAGACCGTGCTTGGGATCAGCTGTGATCTATTTCCTGTTCTTGCTTCAAAATTGGCATCATTTTGGTGTGTACTCTTAGCATCACCAATTGATGTTCTCATTCCAGGTTAAGATATTTGGGAGTTACTTAAAGAAATAATTGTATTCCTTTTGATCCCATCTGAAACTGATTCTGATCCTGACAAAATCCGCTTGAGCTGGGATCTTTGGCAGGTAATGCGCCCTTTATTCCACCCTGGGAAAGAAAACAATGGCGATACATTTTCTTGAAGGAATGAGTACACAGCCTTCACAAGGGGAATGTCTTGGGTTGAACTTTTCTCCAGCTTCCCCCTCCTAGGAATGAAACAAAATATGCAACATTAGTCAGAGAATCAACTACAGTACAAAGTGCCAACAAAGTTACAGAATACGATATGTGAAAAGCCATAACTCAGTTTGAGTCCAAGTGCTTTTGCTATTCACTATGATACGATATGTGAAAGCCATATCTCAGCTTTGAGTTCAAGTGCTTTCGCTATTCACTATGAGCTCTACATCTATAGCTAGACAAGCATAGAATAACTCCTTTTACCAATCAATTAAGATCAAACAATAAATCCAATTTGAATGCTACTGTTACAACCTATCAAAGAGCAATTGAAATCTCCAGAAAGGGACCTTGATTTACTTGAACTTCATGTAAAATTAACCATTGTCGCATAGCACACGTCAACTACAAATGTCAAGCTCCATCCAACTTCAACAATTTTTATGAACTTGAAACCAGAAGGTTTGGAAATAATGTGAGTAAGCACTTATTTCTATTATTTAGGTAACCTAAAGATAAGTCAACATAGTAATATCTATAAAGTAAACCTCAAGCTGACAAGCCTTTGAAATAGATAATTACAAACAAAAGAGAACACAGAATTGACCAGGAAGGAAGATTTATTATTATATCTGAAGCAGCTGTAGACATAAGACTCTCGGCAAGTTTTCAGAAAGTCTAACCAGAAGAACACTAGCGCCACAATTCAACAGAAACTCACACAATAGGAAATAAAATGCAACTTGTGCTTGATTAACGCAGCTTAATTTATACATGATTATGTTACAATTAAACATCCATATGATAGGCAGACAGATGGAACAAGAGAAATGCAACAAATTTGGGATATTTGACAAAGATGCTTGACAGTAACAACAACAAAAGCCAAGCTAGCCCTGCATTGAGCAAAAAGAAAAATGATGGGGGGAGCTTGGTTTGAGCAATCATATGAAACCAGACAGTATAAAAGAAATCAGTCAATATAAGCAGTCAAATAGCTGAAATGGCTACAGACACAGCAAAATGACATGGAAAGCTCCCACAAGTCCTTCAACATATATTTCTCCAATGAAATAAAGCATGAGTGGACTTACACTACAACAACAGTTGCCAGTTGAGGAAGATCCTTGCCATTCAAGAACATCTCATGCATATCGTAGAGCCAAACAGACAGTGCTGTATAGGCACTGCCTTCCCACATCCTGCAAGATTCTCCAACATCAAACATTCAAGACATCATTGTAACTAGAAAGAATTCAAAAAGCAATTCTCTGTTACCTATGCACGTCCACAGACCACACGAGTTTGCTTTTACGAAAAAGTTCAGGAAAAAGCCCCCTTTTTGATGCTTCATTGAGAATTCTTGCAGCTCGTTCTTTTTGACCCAGCCACCAGAGAGCTTCCAGAAGTGTGTTATAAAACCTGACCCCCAATCCACAACCTTCAGAGTTAAGTTTGTCAAATACATACTCAACCATTTGCCAGTTTGATTCATCATCAAAATCTCCCTTGATCATTTGGCCAATCACTTGATGAATATTCGATGTCCTATTAGTGAGCATCTCGTTGAGTATCTCGTAGGCTTCATTCAACCTGAAACAAAGTCAAATTGTGGATGAATACTAAGTTGTGGAGTAAAATACTAAATGATATTAGACCATAGATTAACAATGCATCACTTCAACAAGCCGACATATGGTTGATTTGTTTCAGTTTGAAACAGCTGTTTTATGAAAGCATCAAGAAGTACCTGATCATCAAGCATTCTGAAAGAAAGCCTATAATTCCAACACTTAGGTAAGCACTAAAATAACCCAACATCATAAAGATCTAGGCGTCTAACTAAGCATTTTACACTTGAAAATTATGCTTCTCCCATAACCCCGTATTCATAAATTAGATATTGTTTAGTTTCCTAGCCTTAGCCAACAGCCACCAAAAAGCGCCCACCTTAGTGAAACAAAGCACAAAATAATCTAAATATTTGTAGAAGTCAAATAAACATCCAACATGCTTATGCTTAGTTTTACTATCATGCATTGCATAGACTAATAATTAAGCTGTAGGAGATGGAAAAAAAAGCATAGATAAAGACGTTTAGATTCATGAAACTTTATTTATATTGAGATGGCTCTTAGTAATTGTTAGTGAATATATAAAATCAATTAAGTTGGCCTCACACAACAGCTTAAGCTATTGGGGTGAAACGATCATTTAACATGGTATCAGAACCTTTGTGACCAAGTGCTTATGAGCTCAAATTCTACCACTCAACTATTATTCAGCACAAGGTAGAGTAAGCCTGTGCAAGTTTCAAGTCTAAAAGGCTTTCACTTGAGTGGGTGTGTTAGTGAATATATAAAATCAATTAAGTTCACCTCACACAACAGCTTAAGCTATTGGAGTGAAAAGGTCACTTAACAGTACTATCTCCTAGTTATCCTAAATTAATTGATATGATATCTATGACAGACAAAATAGAAGTATAATAGTATTAACAATTAGAGTTAAGTATGACTAAGGGAGGAGAATCAGGATATTTAAAAACTTATAGTCACTAGGTCTCTTGAAAAAAACTAATAAAGGACAATTAGGAAATTTAGAAGTATTCTCAATCGATAGATATTTGGTAGAAGTTTAATAATATTTGTAGTTCAAAGTATGTCTCTTTACTACACACAGAGACAAAAGAAAATGATTCTGAAAAGTCAACAACCGTCGCAACAAATAATCTTACAACCAATTATGGGGTAATTATGTCAGAGGTTATTATTCAATTGATTTTCTGGGCCAAATAGTTTAGTGAATAAAGCAAACAATTAATCTTGAATTCTTAGAACACCTACAGATCTGCCCTCAAGTAACAAAAGTTATGCTTTTACGAAATTACGCATGCGACAGTGATTCTTTTCCATGCTTATGTGGAACACACGACCATCACTCACATGACCCAACTTCCATGGCCTCTGTGTAGTGACCCAAGCCTGGGGTTATGCGGGGATCAACATTTAATATCCTTTTGACATCAACAGCCCACCTCAATGCCAAGTAAACTGACGGTTATTTTTCATGAAATTGAGTTTCTCCCACACTGAACTAATACAGTGTCATCTTATGTTGAGTGCACTACCTGGCTTTTAGAAGTACCTAGGAACTACATCAGGTCCTACTTTCACATGAAAACGCAGCATTACCAAATCACTGATGACCAAAAGACCATTGCTCTGATATGTTCAATTTAATCTGGATGGAAACCCAATGGCCAATGTCATAGAAAGAAATTTACTTAATTTGTGCATGCCACTGGTGATTTAGCTATTGAGATAAGCATCTTCAATTAGTAAGATTGAATCATCTTTTCTGATAGAACCTATAGGGGAGAGGATGACTTAGAGAATGAGAGGGACAATAGGAGAAGGGATAAACCGGTAGTGTAGAAGGTGCATTCTAGAAGAAAGAACCGTGGGCAGGAGGGTAGTTAGTTATGCTGAGGTGGCTAAGTAGTTAGGGAACCGAATGTACCTGGGGAGGGGAATATTATGTAAGGGAGAGAGAGAAGAGGGGAGGTAGGCAGAAGAAAATAGTAAGAGTATAGACAGAGAGAATCAACATTCTCCCTGAGGAGCATTATAGCTCTGGTATAGGAGGTGATCAACGGATTCACCTTGTAATATCAGTGTCAAACACTGATTACTATCAATAATATACTAAGCTCTAGCCTATTAAGAGAGAGGTTCCTAACATTTTCTCAATCAGTATTTCAGTTACCTAGTATCACTAACATTAAGTAACATTAGTAAGACTGAAACCATCTATGATTGAAAGATTCTTCTTCTCAATCAGCATTTCAGTTACCTGGTATCACTAACATTAAGTAACACTCTAATGGCCAAAATTTCTCAAATAGATGCTTCTAGGCACAAGCACCTCCAAGTAAGAAACCACTAAACCATAAAGCCCAGTGCATGCACATATATAGGTGATAATGATCACATAACTTTCACCCGGTTCCTTTTATTTCACACATCATCATGTCACAAACATATATAGTACAGAAAATTCATGCCTCTAATAAATGGCACCGAACAAGTTTCTGTTTTGGTTATATCCCAGTTGTTTTTAGAAATTTTAGTCCTGTAAAAACAAGGGTAAGCTTCATAATTAAATCAATTTTACCAATTGAGTAATTAATACTGAAACCTTTCCTCTCAATTCTTTTATTCTTTTCTTCCTCTTCTCCCTACTCTGGAATTCTAGTTTTTCTTCCCTAATTCTCCTGCAGATTTCTATCCATAGGTTTGTCCTATATCAGTTAGGACAGGCATAACAAACATGGAAACCTAGATTTTGACAAAAAAGCCCCAAGTGAGGCAAAACTGAAAACCTAAAGATAGAGCAGAATCCCAATCACTGTGACATTAGAAAACAATTTTAAAGATCTACTTGATGTCATACAACTCAGAACACCAATGATTTGAATCATATTCTTGAAAGTATACATCACAAATATATTAAGCAACAGTAGAGCAGAACATATTGTAAAGAAGTTGATGCACTTAAATTGAGTCCTAACTAAATGAAAATTGAATATCAGAAGCAGATGAGTGAAACACACTGACTACTAAATAATAGCAAGTTGCTTCATCAGTTTGCATCACATAGAGCTCATAAAGGACAGCCAATGTTATCTAATAGATCTATTTACCTGCTAATCACGTAAACATAGGGATAATCGTGAAAAAGAAAAGTTCATAATGATCAACACAAAATCCGATCAGCACAGACCTGTTACTTTTTGCATACACAGCCAGCATCATACAGTAGCACATGACACTTGGCAATATTCCCAAGGCTCTAATTTCCTGCAACTGCTCCTCACTTTCCTCAACAAGACCTGCAATACAGTAGACACTTAAAACAGCTTCAAGGGTACGCTCATCAGGACTCAATCTTGCCTTCTCCATTTCAACATAAGCCTTAATAGCTTCTTCAAACTTGCCCGCTTGTCTATAACCTTCAATCATACCATTGAAGGAGTCTCTGTCTCTTGTTATCCCAGACTCGCTCATCATTGTCAATATTGCTTCAAATTCCAGGTACAACCCACCTCTGGCAAACATGTTAATTAGTGAATTGTAAGTCTCAACTGTAGGCATGCTTCCCATTTCATTCATGGTATTCAACATAACAAGAGCCTCCTCATACAATGCAGCTTGTCCATAGGCTTCAATAACGCCTGTGTATGCCTTTGAACTAGGAACTATCTCATTCTCACTCATATGAAGTAAAATCTTCCTAGCATCTTCGTGCAGGCCTCCTTTCCCACAAGAGAAGATCAACCCCTCATAAGTTCCCATATTTGGCTCGACATTCTCCTCAACCATATCATGAAATAAGGTCACCACCTCCTTAAAGTACCCACCTTCACCAAATACTTGGATAAGAATATTATAGGTAGCAGCATCTGGCTCCGTGTTACTCACTTTCATCTCCAAAAAAAGTTCCCGAACATCATCATACCTCCCATGTCTCCCATACAAATTCAACAGCATACTATACGTGGACGCATTTGGCACACACCCAGCTGCCTGCATCTGTCTAAACACTCCCATTGCATCCTTTATATTCCCCATTCTCGCATATGCCTCTAATAACAAATTGTACGAAGAAATCTCAGGTAAATTTCCACTGGATTCCATTTCCTTAAGTAACCCACTGACTTTCTCTAACCTATTCAATTTCCCGAAAGTCTCAACAAGAGAACTATAAGTGTTAATATCAGGCAATATCCCACCTTCATTCATAGTCCTAAAAACCATCTCAGACTCATCCCCTAATCCCCTCGCAGCACAAGCACTAAGCAGTGTGTTATAAGTTACTATATCAGGTTGTATTCCTTCATGCCTCATTTCCGCGAATAAGCCCAACAAACCCTCCCAATCTAACCCACCTCTGGCACATGAATTTATCACAGTATTATAAGTCAATATAGTCGGTAACACCTTCTCTTTCTTCATTCTCTCTAGAAGCTCCAGAGAAACCTGATAGTGACCGTGACGACCATACGAGTTGATGAGAGCAGTGTAAGAGAAGACGCTTCGAGGCACGCCATGTGTGGGCATTTCGTCGAATATCTCGGAGCACTTCTCGAGAAGGCCTTCGCGGCCTAACAAACTGATCATTATTGTGTAAATATGTTCGTTGGGTTTGCACCATATCTGTCGCTGCATGTACTTGAAGAGCCTGAGAGACCTCTGCCAATCACCACGTTGAGCGAACTCCTTGAACACCAAAGCGAAGTCATTTAGCGAGAGCCTGTTCTTGAAGATGTCCAGGCAACGCGCGATGCTTCCACGTGGTGGGAGGCTACTCAACTTGTTGATTAGGGTTTCCACGTCGTAGCTGTACTTACCTTTCTCGACGACCAGAGTCGGGTTGCCCAGGACGAGCTCTTTGGGCTTGGCCCGGGCTTTTCCCGCTCCAAGGTAGGTTCGCCCTTCTAGAGAAACGGAGATGAGCCGTCGGTGAACGAGGAAGTTGGGCGATGAGAGGCAGTGACGACCATGTTTGGACTTGAGTACCGGTGTGGAGATAAATGTGGGATGAGGGATGAGAGACAGCGATAAGGTCATTTTGGTGATTTCGATAACATGAGCTGCAACAGAAACTGGATTTTCCAGGGAAATTTGAGATCGGAAGTTTGCAGAGAAGAATGGTTTGAACTTTGAAGGACGAGAGTGGGAGAAGAGTACTGCAGAATGGCTCCAGGAAGGGCACGTGTGTCTTCTGTGGATATGAGGGGAAAGGTCGGGCCCGACCCGGTCGTTATCAACTTGACCCGAGTGATTTTTGGCGGTAACGATGTTTTTCCTTAATTTACTCGCATTTATTTAAATTCGATTTATATGTATATACTAAGATAAATAATAGATAGTTGAAGTCAACTGAATTTTGACTTGGGAGAGGTAGGTCAGGATTATAACAGCGTTATAAATATAAACGGAGTTTACTGATGCCATTGGTTCGGTTTCCATTTCCAAACTTGGGTACTACTCAGTGTCCGACACTTGAATAGAACAGCCACCGTCCTCTTTCCGTCGTCCACCGCAACCGCCATCGCACAAACTGCCACCTGACCTCGCTGCCCAAAGCGCCACTGCTCGTCGAGCCACTACATGCTAGGGTTTCCCCGACCTCCGATCCCCGTAAACGCATCCACGTCATCACCAAAGTGAGCTTTGTGGGTCCCTGAATCTGTTCTTGGCGCGCGACCATAGGGAGAGTGAAAACAACCGAACGGGAACCCCCCTTTTCTGTTGTGCAACTCCTTCTCCGGGATCAGCAAGGCATCTTGTATCGCCGAGCTCTGAGATAGTTAGTTTGTGTGTTTCTCCTTTGTATCAAAACAAAAAACAAAAAAAAAAAAACCAAAAAAAAGCAACCGAACGGGTGTTTGTCGCGTTGACGTGGCGGTCGTTGTAATTAAGAGGAACTGCGGAGGGCAGTCTTGTAATAGCTGGAGGGGGAGTTTTTCAGTTCCTAACAGACAGACAGGTGCGAAGAGGGAGAGAAACGAAAAAACAAATACATAATAAGAAAAGAAAAGGGAAAACAGCCTCGCAGTGTCTACTTAACAACGTTGGTTGGTCCTAAGCAGCAACTAACTAACATCTTCTCTGCGTTATCGGCCCCAATGGCCGATTCCGAGGTAAAATTACCTCCCTAGCCCTGACTTTTGATCTCATCGCCACCGCAACCACTCCCGCTTCTCTCTCCTATCGATGGCGAAGTAGAAATTGCGGTGGTCCTTACTGAAATGAGTGTTGATTCCCAATTTTTCTTTGCGTTTCTGTTTCCATCGGCTGTCGTTCTGTTTATTCTCTTAGTTTGATTTGGTGTCTTTGTTTTGGTGGGAACAGAAATTGACGGCGTTGAAGAAGGCGTACGCCGATATTATCCTGAACACGGCGAAGGAGGCGGCGGCGAGAATAATGATGTCCGAGAGGAAAGCGCAGCGGTATCAGCGCGAGCTTTTCGCTGCAAAAGACGATGCGCTTCATATGCTTCTTAGGCTTAAACAGATGTTAGATTCTAAGGTATAACGGCTCTTCATTGACCTGTTGCTCTCTCTCTCTCTCTCCATTTGTGTGCGTGTGAATAATGGGAGTGGTTTTTTGTTTGCTTCGGATTCAGTTTGTTTTAAAGTGTGGTTTTGTTGTTATGTTAACGTGTTTGGTGCTAGGATTTTTCTTGTGGGTGTTTTGTTTCATCTCGTTCTTTGGTGAAGTGATTCTTTTTATCCTTAAAGGATTTCACCTGGTTGTTTCGGTTTTCAGTTCCTGTTGAAGTGAGTAGCGTTTTTCCCATTGCCGATCAAAGCTTGATATGTTAACTTTCTCTTCAATTTCTTGAATCATATTTATAACTCCCTGGCCCTTTTCTTTTGCACTGATTTTAGCGGTCTTATTCTGCTTGGCTCACTATTTTCTGATTGGACAAAAATATCTGCAGGTATGTCCTGGCCAACGAAGATATCTCAATTTAAAGAATAGTTTGGTTGTATTGGATTAATCTATTCTTTGTCTCATGGTCTTTGTTACTATTGTGGAAGCTGACTCATTGGCCTGAGTTTAAGTTTAAGTGCAAATGTTTCCTTAAATTGCTTTTGAACTACTATTAGCTTTATTCACCATCTTCCTTAAAAACCACTTACCTTGATATCTGGTAGTTGGACAGATGTTGCTGGTCGTAAATTGATTCTTTGTCTGTCTTCAAGTTCACATGATGCATAGTGATGTAATATTACATCTGTCTGAATTAAAAACTTGATAATGAGTTCTAAGCAGAGAAAGATTTATATGCATTGGAGACGTGTTTTCTCAGTTAGTAAGTACTCGCTTGATCTGCAATCTGAAAAGCGTGCTATGATATCCAGAATAAGTTAGTGACAGTTAAATGTACTCATGATGGCATGTAATTTAAGTTCCTGAGCTGTACTAATTGATTACGGTTAAAGGAAAGTCATTTCAACCCGAACTCACTTCTGTTTAGGAAGATTGGGTTGTAATGTTAAGCAGCAGTGATTTCGAAAACAATTGAGCTATTGATTAGACCCACTTCTTCTTTTTGTTGGTTGTGCCCTGTGCAGTGGATTAGATGTGCTAGAGTGAAGGTTGGCCTAAGGTTCAAAACCATACTTGTACAATTATGGAATAATGAAGTTTGTTTATTGCAATAGGAGCTGAACTTTTGAACTTTACTTGCCAAAGAAAGTAAGTTCTCATAGATTTTGAACATTGTTTTGAAATCTAGACATGATCTCATCAACAAAGTCAGTCACCTAATATATTTTTAAGCAGTTGCCATACTGTTCTGTAGTTGTCATTGCTGAAGCATCAAACTTCAGTCAGCGGTTATTTATTCTGCACTAGCAAAAAGAATTCCAGTATATACTTGAAAGGTTGTTGCTTCATGGAGAATAAGAGATTTTTCCATGGCTCTTTTTTTTTTTTTCCATTTGCTGTTTTATGTTATCACTTGTGTTGCATACTTCTATCAACCATGGCACCCACAGGCACAGATTAACTCCTATTAAGCTGAGTGGAGTGTCTAACACACTTAGGTAGGTTGAAATCTAGTCCTATGTTCTTCCAATCTACTGTGCACTTTGCTATAGTTACTGCTTTGATTAGGCTACTTACCCTTCTTATAAGCTTTGGCTTGACCAGCACATCATGTATCTAGGTTAATGAAGCAGAAATGACAGCATTGAGTCAACAGAGAAAGATTGAAGAACTAGAAGCACAACTTGGGGAAGCGGAAGATATAGTAAAAGACCTTAGAGCAGAGTTGAGACAGTTACAGGACGAAGTGGAGAGGATGACAAAACGCCAGAAGCAGCCTTTGGGTAAACAAACTCCAGCCGATTCTGATACTCTTGAAACTGAAATGGAAGAGAAAAGATTATGCTTTTCTCTGCCTGCTACACCATATGCTCCGGATGGAGCATGTGATGGTACAATGTGCTGCAGTGATGATAGTTTTTACAAAGACAATAACTATGTTTTCAACCCTGACCTTGCTTCAATCGTGATGAAGAGCAAAGAGCCTGAACTTTACAGGAACGGATGCACTCAAAGAATACGTGCATTGGAAAGGAACCTGTTAGGTGGAAATGGTTCTCTTTCCGGAGAAGCTGTTGGTCCAAGAAATCAAATATACGAAGAAGAAGCTGAAGAGAATGGGCAAAAATGCAAGAAACTTACTAGCATGAACAATAACATGTTTGGTGTTTATACATGCGCAGATGAAAGCAAGGTAGTGCGAGCAGATGTTGACTGCTTCCAAGTTCATGCTGTTACGTCGTTTCACAGAAAAAGAAAAAGAGCAATAAGATGTAAAAGGCGCAAAGCTCAATTTCTAAAGGAATTTACTTATCATGGTGACAATGTTACATCTGCTGAAGATGCTCAGAAAGATCCAGAAACACTTCTACCGCACGTTTTCTCTTCAAATACTAATGAACTGATTGTGCAGTCAGGACCTTTGGAAGTAGAAAAAAGCAATTCAGATTTTCTTAGGGATTGCACAAACCAAGAGAGAGTAAACAACAATAATTTGTTGATGGGTGAACTTGCTTTGACTGAAAAGGAAGTTGGATGCAAAGAGATTTCAGAATGTCCAGGAAGTAAAACGGCCATAGAGGCAGATGGTGTCTTGCTAGTAAACTCAGATCTGAAAAAAGCAGATGCAAGTGAAGCACTGAGTAGTCAACGAATGGATAATAAGTTTCTCAAGTACACATTCCAAAGGAAACGAAAGAAGGAGACTCCAAGCAGCCCTGAAGGTGGATCCTCTCTTGACCTTAGCACTTTCACGAGAGAAATGGATGAGAAACTAAGTGATATTTTGGAGTCACAAAAACCTAGCTTGTTAACTGAATCACCCAGAGACAGTCGTAGAGTGGCACAAGTTGCTCGTCAGGTTGGTTAATAATTGTATTTGTACTGTCACTGCAATTTTTGCCTTTTTTTTTTGCATGCTTATTTCATATTTTTTAGTGATTGTTTTCTCCAAAACTATTCAACTTCTAGCTTGACTTCCGAGCAGAAGCACTGTTTTTGCCTAATTAGACCAATATGCGGTTGAAGAGTTAAAGAGTAGTTTTCAGTTCAGCACTCTAAAATAGGGACAATGCTTCAGGGTCACGTACTATTTCATGTAAGATGGCTGTCAAATATCCCAAACATCTTTATATTTTCAACATTTCGAGACAGTTACTCTTACCCCAATCACTTACTATTTATGGGAGATTTTTATTATACTCAAAAAGGCCTCGAATTTTCACTGCCTTCTATCTTAGTTGTTCTCTTGAATTTGAAAGAATAAAGTTAAACTTCAGACGAAAATTTGAAGTTCCTAGATCCTAGAGATAGAAATCTAACAGCAAACAGAATGCTCTTTCAACTTGGTAGACCTAGAACTTTAAATCACAGATGTGGAGGCCTTACATGATTACTTGCATGTGCGCCTAGATCTTAACATGTATGAGCTTTCATATGTGGGTCTATGCTAACACTTATTGTGGATATAATTATATGGAATGAAACATGAATGCCAGTCTCAAACCCAGTTCTAGGTTAGGGTATGCAATGCTGATCGTTGGTCATGCTAACACACTACATGTTCTTGCCTTTTAGTATCTGAAGTTCATGGAGTCCAGTAGATTGCTTTAGCTTTTAAGAACTTAATCCTTCACTTGCAGAAAATAAATAGAAACAGAAATTATGACGTATAGGAGACAAAGTTCAGGTGTAAACTTAGCCTAAAAAAAAGTTATCAAATTTGTTTCTGAGAGAAAAGAAACCAATGACATGCAATAAGTAAGAGTGAACTAGCCTTGGTTAGAGTAAGTAATTACACAGTGTATATCTGCTACTCATTGCCTCAAGCATTACGTGTTGGGGGACCATCCTTGCTTCATACATTCTTTAGATTGATGATTGTTAATGGTTCTCTGATCTTTCCCTTTTTCAATTTAGCAGCTTATATCATTGTCTGAGAAGAAATGGAGGTAGCTGCTTGGAAATTAGAGAAGAGGCTGTTGTGTTGTGCTCCACGTATGTAATTACCGAGCAAGAGGAACTGTGTTTACTAAGTTAAAATATTGTTTTTTTGGTATTATATGATCTATATCTATACTTATTATCTTTGCCAGAATTTTATACCATTTGGCTCAAATTTCTTTACTTTACGATAAAGAGAAGTTTGTTGGATACTTATTTAAAATTATAAGAAAAATATTGCAAGTGAATTGCTTTGGATTCTTAAGTTTAAACCTTGCAAACAAACTGATTAGAATACAAAAATACTTTGAGCTACCAAACAACCATGAATCTAGCAAGGAAAAGACAACAATATTTTCCATGAAGTTTGGAGACAAAGGCTTTGTTTGATTATATTACATTAGCATTTTTGTTGATTCTATCACGGTTAGTTGACAGTAGATTAATATAGCTAATTTGACAAGCGGATAATATCAGTTGATTATTTAAACATGTTTAGTAAAATTAATTATTTATGTGTAAAATAACTTATAAAGGTAAGAATTAAAAAAAGATTTATAAGCACGTGAGTATTATATTTTAGTATTAGGATTGTTCTTAACATCTTATAAGTCCGGAGTAAAGTAAAAAAAAAAAGACCTATTAAATTGACAATATATAAATAAGTAAACTTTTAAAAACATATTTTGATTATTAAAGAGACTACTTTAAGCCCCTCATTATGATACAATTGAAGAATTTAATGAGTTGTATTAATTTTTAACATTAAGATTTAGAGAACAACCCCAAAAAAATCAAATGAAAAAAATATGTAAATAAAAGTTAAGAGGATTTGTTCATTTTGCTCCTAATAAGTGTTAAAAGTGAGTTGGACTTTATTTTATCTCGTTTTACTTTTTAGTTTTACCAGGGTTAGGAGTGGGTCCTATTTTATTCTTCATAATAGTAAGCCTCAGGTAGTTACTCTTCTTGCCTTTGCCTGGCCGAGCTTACTTAGTATTTTAAAAATCCAAATAAATGTTAACAAATCTACCCAAAAAAAATCAAAAAACAAAATAGGTGAGAAGGGAGAAGGGAGAGAACAAACTTATCTCTCTGTTTTTACCGGTCAAGTTTAGGATATTGTTTGGGGAAGGAAAAGTGATAATAAAAACAACTTAAGTAATTTGTAATAACTTTTGAGTGTAATTATTTTTTCGCCCTTTAATTTCTTAGTTATTAGATCAAAATGCTCCAAAATAACGAATTGAATTTAATCTACCAACTCAATTAGTTGATTATCAATACATGATTATCAGTAGTTTGACATAATCAAACATTTTAATACCTCCGGGTCCTTAAAAAAATAGATAATCATCAACTATTTACTAAACAAGTTCAAAAGATAACCTTAGCTATATATTTATATGTTCATATATTGGTTTAGTACAAAAGATAACCTTAGCTATATATTTATATGTTCATATATTGATTTGAATATTGTAACAATTTATATGTACTTTTTTCCTTCGATAGATGCAAATTAAAAGATATTTACAAATAATTCAAAATTTGATAAATAAGATAACATTTGTTTGTGTGATTCTTTAAATAATTTCTAAATATAAAAAACCGTGCATAAAATATATAAAAGTATATTTTAAAAAGTATTTCAATGTGGTCGAAACAATAACTAAGACTCTAAGCTCAAACTTTTATGTGTTTTCCTCTTTCAGTTAAGGGTTAGTGAGAGAGAGAGAGAGGGGGGGATGGGTTTGGCAAGCAAAGCCGGAGATTGGGGTTTCAAAGCTTTCACGGCGGGTCTCGGTGTTGCCACCGTCTACCTCGCGGCCACGTTCTCCGTCAACGTTTACAGAGGTCTCGCCTGGCACAACGCTCAATCGGTAAACCCTAGCTCCCTTTTATTCTCTTAACAATTTTGTTTCTAGTGTTAATGTGTTATATCTTTGTTTTCATTTTTAATTTCCGATCATTTGGATTGAAAGTACCAAATAATGTTTGCCTCAGTTGTTTTTTCGACTTGGATTATCAATGGCTAATTTGTGGAATTCTTGGAAAGTTTTGAACTTGCTAACTAGGTTGGGGTTAACGGTTTAAACTGTGCCAAGACTAACACTTCTTTGTTGCTTTAGGGTGCTGAGTTGACATGAACTCGTATGTTTCATATTCCAAAATTTTGATGATCGCATTGATCATTAACTCCAGTGAAATAACAAAAAGACAGATTGAAAACCACATTCTTTTTCTGTGATGCATTGGAGTCTGTGTCTTAAGAGTATCTTTTTGATAGTTCATTCATTTGGTTTCCCCATTTTACCTTAAACCAAAGGTTCGGCATAGCAATCTTTCAGGATTGTTAAGTTGTATGGTGTAGAAACCATTGCAATACAGGAATTAATGACAAATGCCTTTTTTAAAATTTGAAACATGTAGGAGCATTTAAAAGCAGGAATTTTGGGTGGCAAATATTGGCTAGTTTTCCTGACCAAGTGAGAACATGTTATCTGCGTTGGGTTGATTAAAGAAAAAACTACCGATGAATATTTCTTTCTTTAATTGATATCAATCTTATGGACAAATGCACTTGCTGTCCTTGGTTCCTCTTCACTGTTGTCGCACATATCCTAGTCTTGAACTTCGTACCTGCTGTTAGACAGTGCAGCACTTGCATCCTAGCTTGTGCAGTACAGGATCCTTTTCTCGTTTGTTTCTTTTCATGTTTCTGTATTCTATAGAATTAATATTCGATTATCCCCATAGTACAGCAAATTCAAAGAAAGAAGGTAGGAAAGTTAACATCTGAATTGATAAGAAAAAAATTGCTCTGTGAAAAAAAACTTTGGGATTAGGACTTAGCTTTGTACTAGAAGATCTACTTTTGATTTCCATAGTTGATTGGGGAAAGCACCTTATTTTTCTGACTGATGTGATCAGTTTTATAGATTTATGAGTCCGTTACAGTTTCTCATGTATAGATGTGTTTGCCTTTCTCAACTCAAATTTTCAAAAAGTCATGTTCTTTAGTTAGATAAATCCTTTTCGGTCAAGAACAATATGTTACCAGTTACCAGTGTCTTGATTAGGTTAAATAGATTTTTATAGTGTTTGATATAATCCCACTTAGTAGAGGGCCATCTAACCAGAATTATACTTCTTTCTGCAGAAAATTGAGAAGCAAACCACCAGCGAAGGGTCCCCCTGACTTGTATTTTTGCTTCTGTAAGAATCTTAATTTGCTCAATTTTGTCCTCAGGATTGTGAATTTTATCTATAGCTTTGATGTTTCCTAATATGGCATATAATCAAATTCTAAGCTGCTAAAGTTCCCAATACTTCACAGATGATCTATAGCATTTTGTATTAGATTCTGTGTTTCATTCTGCTGTCGTGATTCGTGTTACCTGGAGACACGATTTCTTAGAAAATAATGCATTTCATGTTCTGCCTTATGAGTTCTCTTCGCTACGTGTTCAACTCATCACAGCAAAGTTTAGGAAAGAAAATAAAGCTATCCTGGCAATCTGAATTGGTGGTTAACTCTCTTCAAAATTTGGCTAACTATGTTATGCTTATCTTGATGAACTCAACAACAATGACATCTAACCTAGTATAAATTTCACTAGGACTTGAGGTTTGTCTTGTAGTATGCAGCTTAATTAGGAAATTTGTTTCCAAACTTATCTTGATGAACTCGATGTTGGAAATTCCATGATGTCATTTTCAGTCTGTTGCTACATATTCTTAAGAACTTGGTAGATAGCAAGTAAAATTTTGCCACGACACGGTGAGGGCATCTTACAAATCATACGAGATATGATTCTATGCTGGGGCAAAGTTGTACCTATTTTAGCATTTTTACATTTACATTTTTATGTATTTTCATTCTAACCTTTTCATTTTCACGCAGACTTAACAGGTATACATTAGTCACAATCATGATTTTTATTTTCATTACTTCGCCTAAATTTTGTTTAACAAACACAGTAGGGAGAATAGTTGATTGCTTGTTTAACCCGTCAACTCAGTACGTTACATCACTCCTTGTGATTTCTGTAAGTAAGTTAAGCTTATAATTAAAGCTTACCATTTGCATTCGCAAGTAATCACAAACTATCATACAAAAGCAACATGACTTTTAGTTGCTAGCGTTGCAAGATTAATTATAAACGGTTGCATTCTTTCATTTTTTAAAAAGGATATCTTACAAGTTATACGTTGTCTTTAAACTCCTCCTTACTTGTATATGGGATACAAGAAATGAAGAAGTTTGAACTTCTTTATTGATTTCCAAAATTCAAATCTAAATAACTTCAATACCTTGGCATACGGTCAAGCTCCATCATGGTTTCTGATTGTTGACGATAAACTATAGCTTCTATAAAATGTCATAGAAGTGATTGAGTCAATGTCATAGGCTTGTGGATTAGGCAGAATTTAATGTGAGTGACTTATTGTATTAGAACTTAGAATTTGCCTACGCCTTCCTCTTTTTGTTCATTTTCTTCTCTTTTTTGGATCATATCACCTGTTCTAAGTCTATTTTAAGTCATTTTATTCTTGCATTTATGTGGGATCTACATATGTGGATGAGATAAGTTGGAACAGTAAAAGTGGAACAAAACACTTTAAAGTGAGATTAAGTTAATCTCTTCCGAATGATTTCGATATAAGTATTTGATTTTAGATTCAAGCATGAATTTCTTCTTTAGGGTTGATGAAAGGTTCTTTTAATATTATGTGTTTGATTAAAAAACTATATTAGTAAAGAAAGCTTAGGCAATAAATAAACCTATGATAATATTAATTAACAAAAATAATGAAGTGGCATTGATTTTACTATATACACGATTGATATAGTTATACACTTTCTTGTAAGAGTCTCTTAATATAAGAAGAAGTAAGTTTGAGTTACATCAACAAGAGTTGTAACTTCTAACATGGCGATTGATTCACTTGAAAGAGTAGATAAGAAATGAAATGGTGATTTTTTTAGTAATAGAATAGATAATATGTATTATTTAGTTCAATTTATTCCTAAGAATTTTTAATAATGATGTTATGCCCATGGTTGGTTTGAAAACATTAATTTGGAATGAAAAATGAATAATTAACAAAAAGATTAAAATATCCATTAGTTTTCACTAACTACATTAGTATTATTATTATTATTATTATTATTATTATTATAGCAAAGTAATTATGTAGATTCCTTAAGAATATTTTTGTTCAACATGTCTTAATTTTAATCCCAATAATAGATAAAAATAGGGAGGTCATGAGTTTACTTATTTCCCAAGCTCAAGGAATAA
>JANIHZ010000007.1:45864235-45881764 GCA_027478365.1 Erythroxylum rufum
ACTAGTAAGGAAGTAAACCTGTGAGAAGTTTAATGTTCAAATTCTATAGCTTATAGGGAGTGATATTGTGTTTTATATACCTATATGAGGGTGTATAAATAGGAAGTTTATGTTGAGGTAGTAATTTCATTATATGTCCTTTCTATGTATAAAGGCTCAGGAGCAGTGAATTAAGGAGCCCGTACCCAGGATTGTTGAAGCTAAGAGAATGTATAACTTCTTTTGAGGTGAGTTGGGGAAACCATATTTTCGCAAATAGGATTAGAACATCCTAAGACAAGCATGATGACTTGTATTTGAATTTTGAACCTAGGCAACGTATGGTAGAATTGAATTTCAAATGGATGCTAATATGCGTATGTATTTGATAAATGGCATTGTTTTGAACAACTATGCATTCGGAGTACAAAAGATAACTTTTATTGTACAAAATAATGTTTCAACATAGTTTTTGAAACTGATATTTTTATTACATATTTTGAGAAATGTTATTATTTTTAACAAATCTGAGTTTAAATTGCAAAGAACAATGTTTTATTTTATGAAACTACATTTTTGAGCAACTTTGCACTTGGAATACAAAAGATTACTTTTATTTCATGAAATAATGTTTTGGAATTTACATATGCATAATTGAGTCATGTATGATGCATGTTTTTGTTCTTTTTTGGCTTAGAGCCATGACAAGTTTTCATTTATCGGTTGGACCGATAAATAAAGGCATGGTGCCTTACTTGATTTTTATACTTAATAATTGTATATGATTTGTTTTGTGATTGGTGAGGAATCGATTGGCCAATCGTGTGCTGGGCACAACTGATTATGATTAAGCGACCCCCGTACCCTTGATGCTGGTACATGAAAGTCAAGTTACCGTATTGACACCTTTCTACGGGACTTGCAGGTGATTCCACACCTAGGATCTGGACACCGACGAGGTCATCACCTAGGGTCATGACGCTCTTGTCGACTGTAGTCCGAACTCACCACGGATGAAAGTCGAGCCAACACCGAGTATCGGTGGGTATGCACATTAGTTTGGCCGACTAATGGTGTCACACATGATTGTTTTGGCTTATCCTGATATTGGTTTTCTTATCGAGATTTGATTGATACATATGATGTTTTTATGCTTTTGTGCACTAGACTTAGAACCTATGTTTACCGGATGAGTGAGTTAATAGGCTAGGCCTATACGGTTCCTAACCAGTATACATTGGGTCATAGGCTGGGCCTATGTGTTTTCTATGTGATATATATTCACTTCATAGGTTATCTACACCGCCTTGGTATGAATCAAATTCTATTTGTGATATATGTTTTTCCTACTCATTGAGTAGCTAGTGTACTCACCCCCCTCCGCTTTCCAACCATGCAGGTTAATTTAGTAAGTTTGAAGCTCTGAGTGGATCATGCGGTCTTGTGACATTTTCGGGATATTACCGCACATGGGTAGTTTCTTATTTTGTACTTTTGTTGTCTAGTGGCTCATGAACTGTTTTTATGTAGATACGCTTTATGATTCTATAAGCTAACTTTGATTGCGTTGTGTTTTATAAAAGATTTTATGTATGAACTTTGATACTGTTGTTGAGATTGTTTAGAGTTGAGTTTGCCTTAAGTGGACTAGAGAGTCCTGGAATTGTGGTTAGTTGTGAATATAGAAGTATGTTTGAAATCGTTTGTAGGTTTTGAGATTTTAAAAATATAGTCGTTGTGCTGCCCAAAATTTTCAAAAAAAAAAAGATTTGATATTTAGTTAGCCTTACATAGTCAGATTAAGGATACTGCTAGTGTCCTTAGCCCGGTTATACGGCAGTTGTCATGGGCCCGATGTGGTACCGGGTCGTGACAATTAAATTGGTATCAAGGGGGTGGAGAGGGTAAGATCCCACATCGGTTGGAGAGGGGAATGAAGTACGCCTTATAAAGGTACGAATACCTCTCCCTTACAGACGCGTTTTTCATGGCCTAATGGACCAGATCCCATCGGAACTCTGAGGTTAAATGTGCTTGGGTGAGAGTAGTTCTAGGATGGGTGACCTCTTGGGAAGGCCTCAAGAAAAGCAAAACCGTGAGGGCTTGGCTGGGCCAAGGCCCAAACCGGTCAATATCTGTAAGTGGGTGATCAAGGCTGTTACAAGTGGTATCAGAGCCGGTACCCGAACCGTTGTGCCAGCTAGGCTGGACCCCAAAGAGGGCTGGGCCCTAAGGGGGTTGGAGAGCGTAAGATCCCACATCGGTTCGAGAGGGGAACAAAGTACGCCTTATAAGGGTACAGATACCTCTCCTTTACAGACGCGTTTTTCATGGCCTAATGGACCAGATCCCATCAGAACTCCGAGGTTAAATGTGCTTAGGTGAGAGTAGTTTTAGGATAGGTGACCTCCTGGGAAGGCCTCGGAAAAAGCAAAACCGTAAGGGCTTGGCTGGGCCAAGGCCCAAAGCGAACAATATTTGTAAGCGGGTGATCTGGGCTGTTATAAAATGTCCTACACTCTACTTTCTCTTTGCATGCTAAGTTGGCTAAGTATCTTGTCATTTTTTCTTCTCGGTCTACATTTTTTCTCAAACCTTCATTCTTTTCATCTCTTTTGTTGTCTTCGTTCCTGAACTGGGTATCTATAGCTACTATTGGAGTTTCTTTGTTTAAGCAACAATCTCTTTTAGTGTGAGGAGGCTTCTTTTTCGCTTGATTTATGTTTTTCTTCAACTGTTCCTATAAATTATCACTTTTTTCCTCTTCATTGTTATGACTAGTAACATTTAGAATTATGAAATTGTTATTAAGACTACATGCACCTGGTTGTTCCTTAAGAATAAGCCACATCAGTCTTTTATTTCCTAATTACAAGTTATAGTAATTTCCCTTTCCACTATTTACATTTAGATAGATTGGATGATGTTATGTTCTAGTTCCTCCTCCCTTGTTTCTAGCCCCTAAAAGTAACATTTATTCGTCTCTTTCCATAATCTATACATGTAGGCTCCCACCTTTATCATATATGTTGGGACATTACCACCTTTTGTTGATTGCAAAAATAAATTACTTGTTTTACGCTAAAAAGCGCAAGTATACGGGTCGTTACTTGTAGTAAAAAGCGGATATCGTTCCACAGAGATTATGTTTAGGTACCACTTAATTCAGGTTATGTTTTATTTAAGACTCAATTTCAGAAAATAAAAACTGAAAATAAACTAAGTCAAACAAACTAGCAACGAACAAATAATGTAATAAAAGTGCATAAACTTTGATTTCAAGATTAAAGATTAGAGCTCACTTTTTCCTTATCTTATCTCCCTCCTACCTTTTTGATTGAATTATGCCTCGCCTGAGATGTCCTAATGTTTCAATCACCCTCGCTCAAGGTGTAATCAAATGTCCCTAGCCAAATTAAATGGAATTGACTATGCAATCTCAATCTACAAAATCAGTCTACCAATTTAACTAGTTATGGAGCTATCCTATAGGTAATCAACTAATTAGTCAAGATCTCTCTCTAACTAATCAATTAATCTGATAAATACAGGTCTATAGGGTGCCAACTCTCATTATACAGCCTTACACAATTTAGCCAACTTAATTTCTCAATATATTGTAAGGTTTAAGCATAACATTTATCAAAAGCATTCATTCATTCATTCAACAAAGTGGGAGTTCAGCAAGTAGTTTAAAAGTAATCTCTATAATAAATTTAGCCACTCATAATAGAAACAAGTTCAACCATATCTATATTCTCTAGAATACAAAACATACTGAAAAAAAACAAAAATAAAACAAATACAATGGTAGATTTCTTCCTTTTTTGTATCTAAAAATCTAGAAAATGAAAACTTGATGGAAGCTATTGATTATCAGTTCCGATTCCCACCTTTTTCCCTAGAAGCTTATGACTTTCTGTGAATAGCTGAGGGAAAAATCTGCATGGTGCCTGCTGCCTTTCTAAATTGTGTGAGCAAGGCCTAGGGTTTTTTCTATTTAGGGTAAACTAAGACTGAAAAGTCCTTTGAAAACTTGAGTCTAGAAGTGTTCCCGCGTGTGTCCCAACGCTGGCCACAATCGTGCCCTATATGACATGATCATGACCCTTACGTAAGTTCTATGTCATGATTATGACATGCAGGCCACAATAATGGGCCAATCTTGGTGCTTCTATCACGATTGTAACCTGCATGCCACGATCGTGGGCCTGTGTTATAGCCTGGGTTTCATTATATTCATTCAAAGAACTCTATGTATATAAACTTGGAATTTTGCATATAGAATAACACTTCTATGGTTCCCCATATATTCAGAGAATATGGGCATCTGAAAAACTAGTGCTTATGGCTTTCTTGGTTTTGCTTTCACAACACAAATTGTTTGGATAAAATAAAATAGGTTAATTTACCTATAGTTAACAATCTTTTTAATACTACTAGTTATTAAGAGAAGGACACCTTAAGGATTAATAATTTATTCTAAACCACCTTGTTCCACCATATTAATGCTCCTCTAGGTCTTAAGATCTCTTTGCAAGAGTTGTTAGTGAACTTCCTTTTAGTGTTCCCTAGCCCAATGTAGGTGTCTTCCCTCTTTGCACATAAACAATATTTAGTAAAGCTAGAATCAAAGTTGAGGGGTTATCACTCCATTGATCATTATTGATCCATCAATTCACCTTTACAATCCTTAGAATATCTTCTAAATGGTTTAACACTGGGGATGTCCAACACTACTCCAACTATCATAGAGTAGTCATGCTCTCTCTCTATTTCCTATCCTAAATTAGATATAGGTTGCAAAGTTCCTTTCAATTTTAATAATTGAGATATAAAGAATGAATGCAATGGTTTTGGCTTAATTCCTATATGGTTATGCCTTTTAGGAAATAAGTATGGATCCACCTTGTCCATAATGACTATTTGTTCTTTATCAAGCTTTATAGATTTTCCCTCATCAATAACTCATTGACCAAGCTTATAGAAACTATCAGCATTCATCCTTGTATTGGTTTATTTACGCCTTCCATTTCACCTTTTTAAGATATTTCCAATTGCTACTACCCCTTTATAAGAATTCCTCATTAACATTTTTAGGGATTTAATTAAACTCTTTGACAAAAATATGTGTGATGCCTATTAACTATATAAGGAACTTAGAATAAACTTTATCAACTGTACTCTCCGTCCATAAAACAACACTTTATTACACCAATTCCTTAGTCTTCTTTGAATTTTCTCTATTAATGGGGAAAAATATTTGAAATTAAGTCTTTTTAATGCCAAAAGAAGTCTAGTTACATAACAAGAAGCTTGTGAGCTTATATTTATATTATGTTAACTAGCCTAGCTTCCAAGGCTTAAAAACCTAAAGATAAGATCAGTTGACTCCTCTTGTTTATTTACAACCCTGATAGCTTCTTAAATTGGAGGTATTTATTAGCAGTCTTATAGACTTCAACTAAGCTTTTGTAAACATTATCTAGTCAGTTATGGAAGATAGATCAACTAAGCCAACTTTCATTCATCTTCTATAAAATTTGAACATTAGCTTCATAGCTATTTTATGTTTAACCAGTCTAGACAAGGATTCCATACACAAGATGAATGTAGGGGAAATTGGGTCTTCCTACCTTAACCCTTTATTCCTTTTGAAGATTTTTGTAGGTTCATCATTGACCAACACATTAAATGAAGTTGTGGTTATGCATTCTCTCAAATATGGCCTAAACTTGAGAGGAAAGTCATATGCTTCAAATAGTTGTAGAATGATCTCATAACTTATATAGTTATAGGCCTTGTTGAAGTCAACTTTTATGGCACAACTTTGAGGACCATTTTTTCATATGTATGCTTTGAGGAACTCCTGAGTTATCAAAACATTGTCTCCAACCTGCCTGCCTTCCAAAAAAGCCCCTTGTGTTTCACTTATTATTGATTTCAAAATTTCCTATAATCTTGTTGCCACTTACAAGAAGTTGTAATAAGAAATAGACATGTACTCCTTTAAATAGTTAGGCAGAGATGCTTTTAGGATCAAGTATATGAAGGTGTTGTTTACTTCCTTTAATAGCCTCACTTTCGTAAGAACTCCATCATTACCTATGTTACCATATTCCCTATTAATGATTAAGCTCTCTAGTAGAAGAAACTAAACGCATCAAGACTACGAGCCTTGTATACATTTATTGATATCTTAAGCTATTATAGGCTTGTTGAAGATCTCTTTATCCTTATTCTTCATTTAGTGGCTTATGAAGGAATTTAGAACTGAAATACGTGATCTAATAGGAGCTTGTTTCCCAATATACCTTCAAAGAATTTAAAGGCTTCTTATTTAATCTCCTGATGAGTTGAGATTATGAAGCTATCTACTTCGATGCATTACCAAAGCTTATTATGATTTCTCCTCATTACTATGGAATTATGAAAAATTTTCGTATTCCTTCCCTCCTTCCTTTATCCATATAGACTTTGATCTCTGACCTCAATAATGATTTATGACAAGATACCCAATAAAGTTTCCTAACATATTTGAAGCTCTTTACTCCTTAAACAGGGATCTCTATGTTAGGTTCTGATCATGCATTTCATACATAATATATATCAAATATACACAATGAAAATAAAATAGAACCTCAAAAACTAGATCTACTTATGCATATAGATATATAAAAACAAAAATATGAAACTTAAGATGTTTACATACCTTTCTGCCAATCTCCTTGGTTCTTTAATCTTCTCCGCGTTGGGTTATCGTAAACCACAATGATCAACTTTGATAATCTCTAATGAAAGTCCACATGAAGCTAGAAGGATGAAACCTCACTAGAAGATGGCTAGAATTCTTTCTTTGTGCTAGCAAAGATAAGAATTCTTGAAAGAGTTGGAGAGAAAAAGTGTGTATGTAAGAAAAAGAACCTTTCTTTTTCTCTTTTCTTGTGTCTTACATAAGATGCATGAAACTCATCTCCAATTTCTGCACCATTTGGCCTTCCATAACCCCTGTCACTAATGGAAAGTTATGAGAAGTTAATGACCATGAATAACATGCATTAATAGAAGTTATGGGAAGTTAATGACCATAAATAACATGCATTAATGGAAGCCAACAACACTTGTTTTTAATCCATTCCATGCAACATTTTCCACCATGATCACATCGTGATACAATCCTGAAACACTCTCTCATATTTTGAATCACAATTCAAGACCATTTTACTCATCCTTTGGATCTCCTATGTGTGTGACCCATTAGGTTCCTGGTTATGTTGGCCACTTGAATTAATACTTAATTCAAGTAATTCAAGAGCAGTATCTAGCAACACTTCATGACCCCCAATTAACCAAAAAGTCAGTGGTTTGACTACGAACCCTTCCATACGTAATGTTGCCATGCAATTTGTCCTTTCACCATTTATACCCCACTTGGTTCAGAGTATAGTCAAAGTGTCAACTCCCACTAGACTAACTACGTCACATCTAGTCCAAATGATATTAGATCTTGTCCCGAGGATCTCATTACTCTATGTATCATTGAATACTCTCTTCATGACACATATCTACTTTGGCTAGAGACTCCCAAGTAATGACCTCGACAAGAGGTCGTGGGTATCATCTTCTTCTATCAGGAGTGGTGAATCCTTTATTGGCTACTCAATTACCTCCGAGTACCTTAAGTTGTACCCAATCACCACCCTATGAGTAACCCCTGAAAGGCACCGATGAATAGAGTCAAAGCATAGGATTAGTATCTGAGATATCCGTAAGCGCCTCAAGTCAAAGGATACTTGCACCATTGCTATGATAAGACTATCATTGACAATGAAATAGAATATCCATATGATTGTCTCATAATAGGTCAATCCAATGTACTTACTACCCTTAGTAGGCATCTACGTGTTAACTTTAAACAACTCATGTCTACAGATTGTGAGATCTACTGCTTGATCCAATCAAGGAGTATAACATGTGCTAGTATATCCGGATTAATGATATCCCATCTCATTAATCATATGACTAGGGATTGTTTAGATACTAACATAATTTACACATAATAGGAATCTCATTATCATGATCTCATCATGATTTCCTCCATGTTATGTTTTGTATCAAGGACTTCATTAAATCAATTTAAGATCAACATCAAATCCATAAATATATGAACATCAAAATAATGAAAAATGTCTTTATTAATCATTAAATGATTTGTACAATAAATGTTAAAGGTGATTGCCTTTAGAGAACTTCTATAACAAACTCCCATTGCACTAAAGGCAATCGCCTTGATATTTAATACCATAGGCATATACATGTGACACAAATCTCTTCTGGGAAATAGACTTAGTCAACGAATCAGGTATATTCCGATCGGTGGGAACTCTCTCTATCTTGACATCATTTCTACCAATGATTTCTCTAATCAAATGGTAACGCCTGAGTACATGTTTAGACTTCTGATAAGACCTCGGTTCCTTCGCTTGGGCTATAGTCCCATTGTTGTCACAATACAACTGCATTGGGTCAGTGATGCTCGAAAGCACACCAAGTTCTATAATTAACTTCTTGATCTAAACCGCTTCGTTTGCTGCTTTTGAAGCTGCAATGTACTTCGCCTCCGTCGTCAAATCTACAGTCGTCTCTTATTCGAAACTTTGTCAACTGACTGCACCACCATTTAGTGTGAATACATATCTAGACTAGGATCTAAAGTTATCCCTATCAGATTGGAAACTAGCATCAGTATACTCGCTTACCACAAAATCACCTTCTTCATATACCAAGAATACATCCTTATTTCTTCTCAAGTACTTAAGGATATTCTTGACAACCACCCAATGACCCTTACTAGGGTCCAACTGGTATCTGCTTGTAACACTTAGAGTATATGATACATTGGGTCTAGTATATAACATTGGGTATATGATTGATCCTATAACCGAAGCATAAGGAATCAAACTCATGCAAGGCCTCTCATCTTATGTCTTTGGACACATAGATTTAGAGAGTGTAATCCCATATACCATGGGAAGATAACCTCTCTTGGACTGTTCCATGCTAAATCTCTTTAACATCTTGTCTATGTATGTACACTGAGAAAGACTAAACAACCTCTTAGATTTATCTCTATAGATCCTTATCCCTAAAATATAAGTTGCTTCTCCAAGGTCTTTCATAGAGAAGTTCTTAGCTAACAAAATTTGACTGATTGCAAAGTAGAGATATCATTTCCTATTAGCAATATGTCATCTACATATAGTACAAAGAACATGATTGCACTCCCACTAGCCTTTTTATACACATACGGCTCATCAAGATTTTGCGAGAAACTAAACTCTTTAATTGTCTCATCAAATCGGATATTCCAACTCCTGGATGCTTGTTTCAATCCACAAATAGATTTTTGAAGCTTGCATACCTTTTCTCCATTCATGGATATGAAACCATCAGGTTGTGCCATATACACATCCTCGGTTAGGTTTCCTTTAAGGAAAGTCATCTTCACATCCATTTGCCATATCTCATAATCATAATGGGCAGCAATGGCTAGGAGTATCCTAATGGATTTAAGCATAGCTATTGGGCTAAACGTTTCGTCATAGTCAACACCTTACCTTTGACGATAACCTTTAGCTACAAACCTAGCTTTATAGGTAACTACATTACCCTCTATGTTAATTTTCTTCTTGAAAACCCATTTTGCACCTTATGGGTTTTATCCCTTTGTGTGGGTCAATCAAAGTCCATACTTAGTTTTCATATATGGAACCCATTTCAGATTTCATAGCTTGAATCCATTTGTCAGATTTTGAACTCTTCAAAACCTCCTCATAGGTAATAGGCTCATCATGTTCTATTAGCAATAAGTCGTTAAGTTCACTTATGAGAAATCTGTATCTCTCGGGAACATGGTGTATCCTACCTGACCTACGAACTTCTTGTGTGTCAGAAGATGAAACTATTGTTTCATCTTCATGAACAATAGACACGGGGCCAGGCAATTAATCTGCGTCTGTTTGAGCATCTTGAACTTTCACAAGTTCAATGTTGCTCTCAATGTCTTCTTTTAGAAGAAACTCTTTCTCTAAAAAAACAGCATGTTTTGAAACAAACACCTTTTGTTCCGAAACATGGTAGAAGTGATATCTTATAGTTTCCTTAGGATATCTTACAAACAGACACTTGTTAGATTTAGCTTCAAGCTTATCTGACTGAATCAGCCTCACATAAGCAAGATAATCCCAAACTTTCATATGAAAAAGACATGGTTTCTTGTTAGTCCATATCTCATATGAAGCAACATCAACTGACTTGGATGAGACTTTGTTTAACATATAAACAGAAGTTTCGAGTGCATACCCCTAAAAAGATTTTGGTAAATTTTTTAAACTCATCACAGACCTCACCATTTCTAACAAGTTTCGATTTCTCCTCTTAGCCACACCATTGTGTTGTGGCATGTAAAGTGGAATCTACTGGGACAATATTCCATTATCCTTGAGATAATCCAAAGACTCTTGGCTTAAGTATTCACCACCTCAATCCGATCGACGTGATTTAATACTTCTCCCAAGTTGTTTCTCAACTTCATTTCTAAATTCTTTGAACCTTTCAAAGGCTTTAGACTTGTATCTCATAAGATACACATACCTATATCGAGAATGATCATTGATAAAGTTAATGAAGTATACGAAACCACCTTTGGCATGTATGGACATCGGACCACATACATCACTATGTATTAGGTCTAAAAGTCATCAGATGCCTTCTTCTGCTTCAAGGAATCTAGATAGGCCTTACAGTTTCTCTTCCAGTGGCCATCCTTGCCACAGTGGAAGCAAGTTCCCTTCGAGGCAGTCTTCTTTGCTTTCTTGACATCTCTTTTAGGCCCTGCAGACTTCTTCTTTTGGCTCTTTTTCTTCGAACTAGAAGAGTCCACCAGCATCATAACCTTGTCCTTACGGACAGATGACTCAACTACCTCGAGCATGTTGATCAGCTCGGGAATTGTGCTGGATATATTGTTCATCCGATAATTAATCACAAATTGTGAGTAACTATTGCTTAAACTCGTCAGAATTAAATCAATACTTAATTCATGATCCAAAAGAAAACTCAAGGAGGCCAACCGTTCGATGTAGCTATTCATCTTCAGTGCGAACTGCACCGGAGATGTCCCCTCAACCAAAAGTCTCGAACCTTTCGGACCTCATCAAAGAGCTCCCTAAGATGATAGACTATGATATGAGCATCCATAGCCTTGTGTTGCTTTTACAGCTCCGGTGACATAGTGGCTAGTATAATACAACTAGCCATCTCGCTATCATCGAGAAGCTTCCTATATGTCCTTCGATCATCATCAGAAGCATTAGCAATAGGGGGATCAGGAAGTGGTTCTTTCGAGACATAACCAAGCTTCTTGGACTTGAGAACTATTATCAAGTTCCTGAGCTAGTCAAGGAAGTTTGGTCCAATCAACTTGTTAGCTTCCATCAATGATCTTAAATTCACATTAGTACTTATGGTGTTGACTTGAGAATAGCAACCTTTCGTCAAAGAGAGAAAAATTAGAATGTACTTAACTACATGTCTATAAGGACTTTAATAACACACATTATGGCTACCACTATTTTCACGAATTCATAACCCTCAATATAAATCCGAGAAAACTCGCAGAGAAATTCTCCTAGTGGGTCGATATCCAATATCCCTAAGAATGACCTTGGGTTTGCCCAACAAGCCACCTTAGTTCAATAGGTAGGTATTGATCATACCAACTGCATCTCCAATACAACTATTGAATTTAGTGCTATCAACTGTTGATGTGTACACACTTATTGGGCTATCAACTCTTGATACTTGTACATCTAATGTACACTACCCAACTTCGCCTCTATCCACATTGATCTTGAGTTTGTCCAACAAACCAACGCTTCTAGTTAAAACCAACTCATTAATCTGAAAATTCTATTTCCATGGTTCAAACATATCCGTATAAAGTAGGCTTGGTTTGCCCAACAACCCTAACTTTAAAAGGACTCTAGTTCTCGCCTTATTAAAGGAAGACGTTAGTTTTAATATTCTAAGTGAGGGGTTTGACTAAGGTCTCATCTAACTTAGATGGTCTTACACATATAACTCTCTCTCACTCTCTCACACACACACATATATATATATATACCTATGAAGGACAAACTTAAGTTTAATATTAGTTCTTTGAATTGGAACACATTATGATTAGGTGTAGCTACACAAGAAGATTTGGAAAGGGCTGCAAGCAACTCTGAACACTTATTATTCAAGTGATTCATAGGAGGAAACTATCATTTGACTAGTGAAAGTGTGGATGGGAAACTAGGCAGATTACAAAGCACTTAACATAAGCTGGGTGTCAATGGTTTACCAAGTTTGGAAAGAAAGGAATTTTATGAATTTCAGACAACAAAGTAAAAGTGCGGAGCAGATTCTTCAAAAGATGACACGTCATATCCGACTTAACCTTCTAGCAAGGGGAATTGCGGATAACCTAACTATTAGCATGAGGAGGAGATGAGCATGGAGTAAGTTGATGTCAGGGACCTTTATGACCTCGTAATTAGTTCTTTCTTATTATCCTAGTACAGTTGCATACTTGGTTGTGTAAATGATATTTATTAATTAAATCTATTAATTTTTTGGAAAAAAAAGTTTATCCCTTTCCGTCGCGTTCTGAATGTCTAACATTAATGAAGTGAATGCCTTTACATATTTTCAAATAGTCTCCTCTTATTGTAACGTTTGTAAGGACTTAAACCACGACGTATTGCATGGAAGGAAATTTCCCTTCAATGCATGAACCAATACTTTCCATGTGTCATTCCACTGTCTTCTAGCATTTAGGTCACCGTTAATTTAGGCTCTCCACTGTAATTTGGCGTCTCCCACCAAATACATGCTGGTTACCACGACCTTCTTCGTTTCAAGAACTCTAGAATCATCAAAATATTGTTGCACGTCCAGAAGAAGTTTTCCAATGCCTTAGCATCACAAGCATCATCGAAATGCTTTAGATTTGGGACATTTAATCAAGACCAGTTTGTGCCACCCCAGAGTAACATTGTTTCTTACCAGGCTTGGTATAATTAATATGACTGTTGGGAGTTTTATGTTATTTTTATGTTATTTAATCGTAAAGATGCTATTAAGTGTTCATCATTTAAGATTTGTTCGGTAAGTTTCAATGTTCTTGATTGAGTATAAAGCGTGTGCCTCGTGGACTGGACGAATGAAAGTTCATAGTGAACTGAGGCAATCGTTTCGCAATGATATCAAGTAGAAAATTAAGGGTATGCTGTGCTGACATCTTCACAATGCTCATCGTTTAACAATCCCACTACCACAAAGATTTTATTTCGGACATGGAAAAGCTTCTTCATACATCAAATGAAATGGTTGTTAGATCTCTATTTTATGTGAAAAACAATATAAGTATCTAATTTATATTGGTAGAACAGTAAAGGGAACATCCAATAGTCGAGCAATATTCCTAGTCCATGGAAGAAGCTCACACAAGACAAATGACATGAAGCATTAATTGGTAGAACAGTAAACCAATAGTCAAGCAATATTCCTAGTCCATGAAAGAAGCTCACACAAGACAAACACTATTACACACCACAACCTCAACTTGCTCCTCGAGCAAAATTGTTTTACAATCACTAAATTGTAAGATTCTGAACCTTGTTGACCAGGGAATGCTGTTTCAACAACTTCATGAAGGTTGAATCCTCCAGAAGAACATCCTTACCTATTTCACCGCTTCCAATCCACTTCTCAAGTTCATTAATCCGACGCATAATGCTCTCTTTAGTTTCTGGCCTGGTGGTGTTAAGGCAGAGCTCCTCAACCTCAGCCCAGAAACACGATTCCAGTGATTGACTTGTCATCCTCCGAGCATATTCCCTCCACCTTTGTGTACATTGATACCTTTTTGGTCTGCCTCTCTTCATGTAGGCTCCTGTATCTTCATTCTTCAAATGTCGATAGTAATTTGCGATATCCAATGGCTCAACGATGCGACGATATCTAGTTCCAAGATCAATCCATTTATCGTCTGCCTCAAAGTCGTCAGGGAGTTCATATCTTTTCAGCATTTCGACTATCTCATCCCAGATACCAGCCAGTTCTAGCCTTGCAATATTAGCCTTGAAATCATCTTCATATTTGGATATCTTGAAGGCATCATAATATCCTGTCTTGTTCAGTTCACATTTGCTTTTGTACGCCTCTAGCCATTTTAGCTCTCTCTCAATATCGTCCCGCTTTTTAACTATTGCTTCTTGATTCCTTGTCTTCTGCTTCACCAACTCCTCAGCTGCACGAAGACACAATCTAGCCCTTGAGCTCTGCAACCACAGAACAACAGTTATTAAAATCAAACTTTCATCTATAATGCGATGTTATATACTTCCTAAATTAAAACCCCAAGCGACTAACATTAACCTGCATAAAAATAGAGAACATATGATGAACAAAGAGTTAAAACTGATAAATCTTATGAAAGGAGCTGAACTTACCAAGCCTAAGTCATTTAAGGCTTTGCAAACCATTGTATCGTTGACACCATCTGAAGACAATGGAAGTGTCTCAAGGTGATTATTATCCAATAATGTTACAGTCTGCATTGCTGAGCTCTCCTGAAGCTCATTTACGTAGTCCAAATGATCCTTAATGCTTCTAAGGGCAATGCTGTCTCGATCCTTCAAAGAGCTCAACTGAGAGGAATAGAAAAGAAGCTGCAGAATAGCATCTGAGTTCTTTATCATAATACGTTTCTGATCTCCTGCACAGAAGATGTAAGTCCCAAAGGGTCTATAAGGACTTAGTTCAATGATGTTTGATACAGTCTCCAACATCAAATTTGAACTTCCCATCATCTTAGCCGCAGTGTAACTAGCAACAGATGATGCATTCCTTATCACAGTTTCATAGAAAACTGGAGCTTCTTGCACAGGTTCTTGCTTAGAGGAATGGGACTTTGGATTGAAGAAATTGAGAATCTGCTGTAGCTGCTGCTGAATAGACGAAAGAGGAGAAAGTGAAATTCTTGGGACAATGTCATACCTCATAACAAAATGAATGAAGTAGCGGGACCAGTTTTCGCGCATCAACGCATGGTTCATAATTTTATCACCAACAAGGGGAGAACCGAAAGTCAAACAGATAGGTTCTGCTCTGCTGGGACCTGATCGTTGGTACACTTCCAAGAACCAAATGGTGGCTAGAATGGCAATAGGCCCTCCCAAAGAATGTCCTGTAAACACAACTCGCTTCCCATCTCTCACAACTGCATCCACCTGATATTATCGGAAACCACTGCTTCAGGTTAACAGCTAATCACTTGGTCGGAGTGCTCATCACTCTGTTTTATACAGAGTAGTACTCTTTCTTACGTTAAACAGTACAATTAGTCTTTAGCTTCTGTGGAACTTATGAAACAGAAATGATTATGAAAAGGGGGTTGCTAACTTGTTCGATGTTTCAATTTAACACTCTTCAAACTAGTAAAAATTTCTTCCCTGAGATTGTTGTTAGACTTATTGAGATTCTGCGGTCCTATTAGTTATAGCATCAAGACCCAGAAAATCTATAACAGTCCATCACTTCAGCAGTACACATACATAAACAAATGCAAAGATCAACTCAACCAGCTCTTGACCGGATCACATACGACATTCAATCTAGTCAACAGAACAAATTACAGAAGCACCACAAAAATATCCAGCACAAAGAGATCACAAAATCAGACACACCCTATAACCGTAGTAACCAGAACTGATTAATAAAACTATGTACCTCATTTTTGAACTTTGGATTGTCAAGAACAGCTTTGAATCTTCGTAGAAAGGCATCATTTACAGTAGCGATCTCATTCAGACCTATATATTTGAGAGAAGAAAACAGGTCAAGGTCAACCTTAGTGGTTCCAAAGGAACTTCCTTGGAACCATTCGTTAACAAGCCAATTCTGAGCAGGGAAGCTGAAAACAACTGCAGATGAGTTGCGAAGTTTTTCGGAAAGATATTGTTTCTCTGGGGACTTGTGGGTTTTCATGGCTATTTTACATGCTTTCCTGATCACCTCTTCCCCAACTCCTATGTTGTCTCCAAGCCTGACACTAGCCATTTTCTCAGCTAATCTGAAATCTCAAACGGAAAGTTCAGAGATTATAAGAAGATGAGAAAGCTTCAAACTGCTGTGAAGTAGCATGAACTTGGGGAGCCAGGGATGGTCTTTATGAAGTCTTCAAGTTGTTTTCATTATTATTTATTAAAATGTTTAGTTATTGACTTGACTTGCTTTTGCCTGCTTTTGGAAATTGCGAGGAACTTTACACAAGATGCTTCTGCGTGGAATTTTTTTTTGTTTGGAAACGTTGTCTTGTGCGCTTATCGCATATTATTTCTATCTATGCATAAAACGTTATAAAGAAAACTTTGAAGGCATGCCCCCGTTCGAAATTAGACATAGAATTAACTGCCTTAGCTATCTTATAAGCAACCTAATTCGCTGATCTTTTAACAAAAGTAGTAAAAATAATGATGATCGTTAATAAGAACTTTACAATTTTAGATAATCGACAAAAATTAAAAAGGAAAATTTTGCGTAAATGTCAGAAATCGGGCAATGATTTGACAATCCATTTCCACACAAATAGGATAAAAGGAGAGACTTTTAATCCAGCTAAGGACTTTTCGAAAACATATCACTTCACCAATTGGAAAAATTGGAGAATAAATCGATCCCGGTACAAGCATTAACTTTCTCGCACAATTTATTCTCCAGTTTTTTCAATAATAAAAGTCTTCTATCTTTACCCGTAATTTTTACCCTAATTTGAAGGGTTTTTTTTACGTAAAATCTGTATGTTCATTATTATTCCTTCAGTCCTATTTTAGCTACAAATTTACTCTAATCTGGTTAATTTTTACATCAAGTGATATAATAAGCCTAAGCCTAAACTTGTTGACTTATAAAAACCAAGGAACTATTTGTTAGGTAAGCAGCTTGTTTGATACGGGTGAGTAGAAAATGTTTTCAAGAGAAAACTTTTGTATCGTATGAAAGAAGTTAAAAAAAAGAAGATAAATTTAAATTTGCTATAACAGTTTTTTAAATAATAATTGATTTATGAATACATTATTTACAATATCTTAAATTATTAATCAAGTTATTATTTTATTTTATAAAATTAAATACGGTAAGCTATTTTCATTTAATTATAATAATTTTTTTAAAAATTTTAACCTAAATTTTCATACATATATTACAAATAATCTAATTCACCTTTGTTAAAATTTGAAAAATATTAAAAGAAGTTACTTTTATGATTCTTAAAGTTTGAAAATACAAAAAGTGATGAAAATTAAAAGAACGGTTTCAGTGTTGTCGACTTTTATATAATAGAGTTTTACACTTCTCAAAACCTTTTTTATCTTGATATGTGGAAAACAACATGTTTACTATTAAGGATAACCTTGCTTATTACTGTACTTTTTCAATCCCTCC
>JANIHZ010000007.1:45947054-45966194 GCA_027478365.1 Erythroxylum rufum
ATAGTTGCCACTGCCTTTGATGCGCATTGTGCCATAGTGGTCACAGTAAATTTTTCCAATGATTATGTTGTATATAGAAGTAGTGACCTTGCTCCACTGAAAAGTCTCACCATCCTCAAACTGCAAGGTGAGAACACCAACAGGATCAAGCTGAATAGAGCGCCCCCAAAACTTGCCTTTGAGGTTGGAGTCACCCCAGAATGTCCAGCCTCTTCCTTCACAGTGACAAGCAACAACCATTGGATGGTGACTCACCTGAATGTAAGTAGCTTATAAGGAAGTATTTCAAAGATAATTTGTCATGAACTCATATTATACTTTGCTTTTTTAATCAAGTCATGGGGATCAGGTAATGTTTTAGTATCAATGGCCAGGAATATAGTTCAAGAATAGAACTCATGGATGTTCAATATAACGTCAAAAGAAAAGTACTTTTTCGGAGAAAAAACGGAGTCCTTTATCTGGATAGTCAGCCTCATATGTCTCCCCTAGGAGAGGGTTGAAGGGTTTACATTGCCGACCTTCTGTCGAGGCGTAGCCAGATACAGCAAATGCAGCTACTTTTAGAATTCTCAGCAAATCATTTCCCTGCACCATTGGTACTTGTATTTAAGTGAAAATAAATAAAAACTCCCAACATTTTCAGAAAGAATGTTATGTTACAAATTAGACTCCAGATCAGATGTTAAACATCAGAAATAAATAGACACAGAAACCAATGATCATCAATTATTAATTGTATATTTCTCCATTTTAGAGTTTCTGTATCGAGCCAACACCAAAAAATAGATTTCTCTATGAATTGCACCAATATGAAAACATTTGGAACCTAAAATACCAATTTATGACAACATACCTTTTTCAATCTCATCTGACTAGGGACAGCCTAATCAAGAAGTCTAAACATGTACATTTGGGACACATCTTGTAGAATTTTCAAAGCCTGAAGATCTATTTGACACAGACTGTGCGAGTTTTTACAAGGAATAAACTGTAAGAAGCATATCATGCTTTATCACAGCTTTTTCACAGAAGGAAGCAGACTAGGGAATCTAACCTGCTTGCCCCATTTCAATGCTTGGTCAACTAAGTATGAGTACTCCAAATCCTCAAAGCATTTCTGCAACGAAGAGAGTGGTTCGTTAAAATAAACAGGAAGACAAACCCCAGACAAGTCTTTCCCAATGTTGTCCTTGATAATTGACCACAACCCGACAGGCTTCTCTTTCTCCTTTGGCTCTGGAAGGTTATCTCTTCTTTCAACATAAGGATACTTCACTATCCTAATATCATTCTCAATCCCATTTATTTCCCTCATGCAACCAGATAAAAAGGGATCTTTATCATATACAGAAGCATTTTCCACAGAGTCCCTACTCCGATAGGAAGCACTTCTTAAAGCATCTGATGGCAATAAGTCATTTGTATAAAAAAAATATGAATTCATCTTCATCAGTTTCAACATCCACTCCATCTTGACTTTCATTATCAGCACCAGATTCACTGACACTGCCCTCTGACATGACATAATAGAAATATGTGAAATGAGGAGTATAAATATCAGTAAACTAGTAACAGGAAAATGACAAAGCCTCAGCCATTGCCAAAAGAAACTAAATTTCAATACAACTGATTTATTTTCTCTATAAAAGATGAAATAGGAAGATTCTATGTCACATTGAAATTAAACATAAACCAAAAGGTAGTAACATCAATATTTGCATGCTTTGACAAAAACTTGACATCTAATGAATTAAAGTTTCCCATATAATGGTCAAAGAAATAAAGATGGTAAGACAAAAACTAAGAACAAGGAAAATGAAATAAACTTATAGCATATTTAAGGCGACATAATATACAACGATCAACAAGATTAGTTCAAATCTTATCCTCGCCAAGTTCCCTGCTAGGTCATTTATTAACCAAACAAACGCATAAAAGACAATTCCGTAGTTTTCGAAAACATTCCCACAAACAACAAAAAGCTGTAAAAGGTTCCCAACACGCATCATTATTCTCAACCCAAATTAAAATAACCATATATATACATACATTTCCAATGACTTGGTCCATCGTGTTCAGCAACTGACTCAAGGTCCTCGTTGGCGAGCATGGATCAAAAACATCTGCATCACCCAAACAACCAAAGTTAAATCACTCGAACAGGACAAATCAAAATCACCCACAAATTACAGAGTTCAACTAAAAAGACCAAGCTAAATCGCGCCTAGTAGGGCGGAAATACAACTACCTGAGAAAAGATCACAGTGGCGACGAGAGAGACCACTGCTAGAGTGACGGTCGACGTCGATAGACAGCTCATCTTCATCGTGATCGAATTCGCGGATACCATTGGTATTGAAAAAGCGAGAAACAGAGGGAGTAGTAGCCGCTGGATGAATCAGGCGAAGATTTGGGACGAGGTTTGAAGACACAAGCTTCTTCAAAACGAGAGAGGACGCCAGTTAATAAAAAGCTTGGCTTTTTCAATTTTTTTTGTAATATAACATTTAATAATAATTTTAATTTTTGTTCAGGGATATAATTGAAAAAATAAGTTAAAATTAAATTATATTCTATAAAATACTGTTGCATATCAAACATTATAATAAGAATCCACCCAACTTTCCTATGAGAATTCTTATAAGTATCCAAACATGTAAATATCTTTACTTTCCATAGATTTATTTTTCAATGAATCAGATTCCAAATTAACTTTACTTTCTCGCCAACCAAACGGGGCCCTAAAGTATTTGAAGATTACTATATATCGCATGTCATTAGATATGAAAAGATAGAACCAAGAACCCCACAACATAGCACTGTTGCTGAAAGGATGAACAAAACAATTATAGAGAAGATTCATAGTATGCTTAGAATGTTTATATTGCCAAACACATTTTGGGGTGAAGTAGTTCGAACCACAGTCTCCTTGATTAATTTAGCTCCCTCCATTCCATTAGATTTTGAAATTACTAAGAGAGCGTGAATTAGTAAAGATCCCATATATTATCATCTGAGAGTTTTTGGCTATAAGGTATTTAAAGTTTATGGTGCATATCTCAGTTGATGCACCAACCAAGGAAACCTCATTGGGATCTACAGTATTTGAAAGGTACTCCCGCTCGAGGCATATTACTCTTCTTCCATCCCTTTACATTTGATTACCTATTGCTATTCTGATTGGGCAAGTTGTTTAATGACAAAGAGATCCACCACTAGTTATTGTGTTTTCCTTAGGAAGTCATCAATATCATGAAAAATGAAGAAACAAACCACTACTTCTTACTCTTCAACTGAAGTGGAATACCGAGCAATGACGTTGACCTCTTGTGAATTACAGTGGTTATTGTATCTGTTACAAGATCTTGGCATTCATTATCTCCATCCAGTAACCCTATACACACAATTAATTTAGATTGATTCTTTATTTCTTAATTGTCTATGTATAGTTGTATATAAACTTACATCAACTTATAATCTTACAGTAAATAATATACTAAAAATTTCTACTCTATTTGTTTAGTTTACCAATTTATCACTTCAAAGTCTCAGCTTCAGCTTCTTTCAAAAACCAACTGTAACAGATAACGGGAGTTACATATTAACTGTTTCCTGTTTCTTTTTCTGTCACAAGTCCCATCTTCTTCTTTACATCTTAGCCAATGTTCTGAAAATTTAGGTTTACATTAAATACGTAACAAAGTGATGCTTAGCGCGGAATGGCAAGGAGTCATGGCAGCTTCAAGTGAAGTAAGTACGCCGTTCACTTAGTTGAGTTTAAGCTCATTAATGCAGGTGTTTCCAATTTGTACCATTCATCGTAATTTGATGAGAAGTAGAACTCCTTTGCTTGTTTGACATGCTTTGTTTTCATGAAAATCGAGATACCGATCACTACCTAACCTTCCTTGTCCACCAGAAAAAGGACATGTTTTTTCTTTATCACTTTTTGTAACTTGACATAAGGGAGAAATGGAGAATTATATTCTTGATTCAATTCATAAATGAAGTCTCAGTATCACTGGTCAAGGTAGTTTCTTTATCCTCCATTTGTTTGTGGAGGTTACATTTTTTCTGTTTCAATGTCGAGGAAAGCTTACTTACAAATAAGCACCAAATCGCAGAAAACCCAGTAAACTTACTACCCATTTGAAAAAGATTAAGTGTGATTGTATTTCTCAATATTAACAAATTTTTTAAAGTCAATTTGATCTAACTCTACTCAAAAATCATCATCGGACTCACTACAAGATGCTGACCTAGATCTGTCTAGCAGTAAATGTAGACGGAAGTCAGCAAATCTGTCTGAAATCCTTACTGCTTGGGGAGATGATCCTATACTCGTAGCTGAATCCTTCTTTTCCAGCTTCTTGGAGATGTCTACCAGGACTCTGTCAACCATTTCAAGGAAATCTTTAACAATAATAAACAGTTGCAGTGGGGATGCTCCAGTGTGCTTGGGAGCTCCTGCTTGATAGTATTCTGTTGTTCTCTTCACAAACTCCATAACCTTTGCTTGCTCTTCTTTCATCAACTTGAGTTCACCACCACACTTCTCTAAAAATCCTTTCATTTCACCCAAAAACTGACCCGCCTCTTCATCCTTGGCGCAGGGTGAAATGAGCAACTGAATTTCTTCAAGACGGGTCGATAAAGAGGAGAATGTGCTGGTGAAACTGTCATATTCTATGCTTGCTGCTTTCTTTACATTGGCAAAATCAAGCTTCAATCTCTCCAAAATAGGCAATCCAAGCAGCAAGTACTCTTTCTTTCTTTCTTCTGTTGTCATCGACTCTAAGTTCAGATTGGTGTTAACTGGTCTTTGACTTCCTAATTTGTCAGGAACTTGGTTCGGATTCAGAGCAAGGCTTCTACCTTCCGACCGAGCTACTTGTTCAACAACGAAGTGAAGTAGAGTAATCTTTCCATCGGTGCTTTTAATGTCAGAAAGTTTTCTAAGAGCAGTAAGATCAAAACCTTGTGCATTACCTCTGGATGTTCCAGCATTCATTCTATTGCCAGCCTTGAGAATGGCCTCAAGAAGCTTTAAGAATAGCCCACGAGTTCTAAGCTCCTGGCAACCCAGTTGAAATGTTTCCAACGACTCTTTGAATTGGAGAATTTCTGAATCATAGTTCGATCTGAAGAGCATAGCATTGACTCTAATGAATGCTGAAGGGACGTTCTTCAGTAGGTAGTATAGGAAAGATTCAGCATCTGCAAGTTTATCCGGATCACCATTGTATTGGATTATCTTGGCCATTTCATCTTCTGTTGGGGAGATTCTGGCAAGCTTTTCAAGAACATCAGTCAACAATCCATGGCCATCAACAAGGGCATCAAGAATGTCTCTACGAGAACTCGCTAAAGATTTTATCACAATAGCTGTGTTCTGAGACCTCCTTGGCTCAAGTACGAAAAGCTTTGCAGTTGGTGCAGGGTAAGGACTACTGGCCTTTGATGAGGTTACATCTTTTTGAAGAGGATTGAAAGTTGCAGTTGTGTATCTAAACAAGACTTCCATGGCTTCCTCGTCATCAAATCTGCACATACAACGAATAAAAACCACATATTATTGCATATCTACTCGTCCTATCAGAGGTGACAAGAATACCGCAATATCTGACAAATTAAATTAAACTTCGAAGCAGAAAATCAAACCTGAGAGAGCCCTGGTTGATTATTTCCCAGACTACAGAATGTTCAGCATTACTAGCCATAATTTTATCCCAGTGCAAAGGCTTAAGCTTTGTGGGGACTATGGTAATGTCGTTGGTGCTCTCCTCTGCTGAAGCCAATGCCTTGCCTTTGCTATTTGGTGCTTTCCCTTTAGGTGCCAGCGGAGGCTTTGGTGCTGACACCATCGCAGTTGAGCTTTTTGGTGAAAGTTGTGATGCAAATTCTTTCTTCTTAACCATTGATGGTGGAGGTGGTGGTGGTGGCTGAAGAGGAGATGGCGGTGTTAATGACTCTTTCACTATATTTGATGGTCTTAATGGTAGTGGCGGAGGAGGAGGAGGTGGTGGTGGTGGTGGCAACGCCGGTTGTGGCAGATGCTCCCGCAGAGGGGAACCATATGGTGACCACATTAGCTGTATTGATGGTGACTGAGGACTAGAATCATGCGGAAATATATCTGCAACATTCTTCTGCTTTCTGGCCTTACCTCTTCCGTGTCTAGCTACTTCCATACCCACTCCTTTTCCCTTTCCCTCATTGCCATGTTTTTTTGCTTCTTCATTTCCATGCTTAGATTTCAACTTTGTGAAAGCAGTTTTGAGTCTTCCTCCGTCTGAATCTTTGATATAGAGAACATCTTGACCATCTTCATTAACAATCACTCCTTTAACCTTCTTACCAACTTTTCTCGACCCTTCTGTAATCACAATACCCTCTCCTTGAAAACTGATTTCTGTTCTCGTTTTCTGTTGGTTTCTAATGTATCTCTTGTACAGAAAGAAAAGGATTCCAGCTATGATCATAGTGATTGCAGCTGTTGCAAGAACTGCCCCGACAATTTTCTGATTTGACGAAGATGATCTTCGTAGCATTGGTTTTTCCTGACCTTCAACAGAAGAGCTAGTATTCTCATCAGCTAAACGCCTTGACACTCTTGCAGATACATTACCAAATTCAAAGGAAGTTTCATTCTTCTTCAGTATAGGTTGTTCTTCTTCAACAAAAGGGAAGGAACGGGCAGCACATGAAGAAAGAAACACCAGGATAATGATTGCACAGAGCCAGGTTTGACATTGAACCATCTAGCTGGTGTGAACCCGCAAGTTGCGGAGAGAAGTCAAAAATGACTAGGTTTTTTTCTAGTCCCTGTTGTTACGTTGATGCCGCTTTTGAGCCAATTCCTCTCTATGTTCTATGTTTTGTCATTAGCTGACAGTTCCAATGCTGTCGTTGGAAAACTTTGTAGGACTCATCCAAGTTTTTCGACTCCTGACGTGACAAAATTTGCCCATTTGCCAGATTTTGATTATTCTGCCGTCCCCATTATATTACAAACATGGTTTCATCAAATTGAAGTTCTTATACACATCATCACATATGGATTTGCGGTTATCTTCTTTTACTGCTAAAATTCGTTAAGATCAGAGTCAGATATTAGAAGTATAATAATGGCTTCTAAGAAGTTTTCAAGTTACTTAGCAGCTAACTTATGGCAACAACGTCTTGGAAAAGAATCTACTGGGATTCAATTCACAACGGAATTATGCGTATGTTATCCTATATTCTGTCTTCACATCAATAAGACCGCGTGTTATAACCTTTTCTTTTGTATTTCATCAAAAGTTTAATGCACAAACTTAATATAAATTAATAACAGCTCTTATTTTTTGGAACTTCTAGAAATCTACGAGTATGGTCTTGCTGCTACTATGAAATCAGCGATACATGATGCAGATTCAGTTGTTGATGCACTCACCAACAAACAGGTTTTTGATAGCTTTCCCATTCCAGAACACATCAAACAGGTAATAAAAATCACTCAGCTAGATGAAGAGGACGATAGACTTATATGGAAGCACTCTAGCACAGGAAAGTTCACAAACACAACATGCAGAAGATTCTTGACAGGCAGATCAGACTATATCCCATAGGCCAATGCACTCAAACACCATAATCCTAGAGCATCAACAATGTTGTGGATGGTTACGAAGAACAAGCTCCAAACAACTGACAAAATAATTAAATATCTGCAGATTCCCAATTGGTGTACATTAAGCAAAGCATCTGAGGAGAACACGCAGCACCTGATCTTTCTTTGTGATTTCACCAAAGAAAGTTGGAACACACTATTTATCTTGCGTCATATCCATAATGCTCCCAATAGCTGGAATGAGATTGTCAATTGGTGTAGTACAGTTTGGCTTACCAACAAAACTAAAAGGTGATACTTCTGTGTGATCTTAACCTTTATTATGGCTACCGTTTGGGATGAAAGAAACAGAAGATTATTCCAAAATATAGAGAAAAGAAAGGAGAACTTCCGCAGAGAACTCTTATAACAAATCAGGTTACACATCAACCTATTCAAGGATAAGTATGGTGATATATTTTTTGTGGGCCATTTTTTTAGATATGCATCCTACCTGATAAATGAGGTTCAAAAATATAAAAAATCAAGTTGAGAGCGCTACCTAGATGACAATGTTTGGGAGTTTTTAGAGCTAGACGATGATGTTTAGGAATTTTCTAAATGTGTTGTCCAGTTTAAACATCATAATCCTTGATCCTCACTTCTTATCTTCTTTGTTCCTTTGGCAATTCTCGACGCTAATCTTCTCGTCTGTTCTTCTTTATTTCTCTAGCAATACTTGATGCTTGTCTTCTCTTTTGTTCTTCTTTGTTCCTCTGGCAATCCTTGACGTTTGTCTTCTCATTTCTTCTTCTTTGTTCCTTTAGAAATCCTCGACAATTGTCTTCTTATATGTTCTTCCGCTGATAATCCTTGATGCTTGTATTCTCTAATGTTAGATGTGGTGCACAGCCCATCCCGATCATGTATGTTAACTCAAAGCATATGTTAGTTATTGTTTTAATTAATTTTGATTTTTTTTTAAGTTAGGTGAAGGAGACATTGTAGCCCTTTTGTCTAGTGTAGAGGAATCTTTATAGTTATATGTGTTTTACATATATTTGTGTTTGGTTCTTTATCAATAATTTGAATATAAAAAGGTTGATCTATATGCATTCTTTAATTTTGTCAATAGTTTGAATTACAAAAAATGGAAAGTGGGGTTTTGTAATGCACTATCTTTTATCTTCTTTGCAATCTATGTTAAGGAAAGTTAGGGCAAAATTGGTGTTGGACATATAAAGTAAATGGGAGGGTTACCATTAAACAAGATATCGTTGTGTGATCTTGCATATTATTAAATAAGGAACTTATATATTATGAGCTATTTTATAGGCTATTTGTTTGCTGTTTTATATGGAACTTTATGAATTTAAAATATGTTTGGGGTAATTTTTAGTTAAAAAATGAGAGATATATAAATCACTTAAGTAATAACAGTCTTGTATGTGTGTTTGATATGTAATATTCTTAAACATGTATATCGTTATTTACTTGCCATTTTTAAGGCTATAATAACTTAATATGGAAGCTTGAAATTATATTATGATAGATCCTTTAAGAATGATTTTGAGTTGAGTTATGAGGTTGGCTTACACTTAACATCAATGAGGCTTTAAATACATATGACAATGTATTTAATTTAATGAAAGTTGTATTAGATTAATTGATCTTTTGAAAATACGTAGGATAATTAAGGTGCATGTTACACATAAGCTTGACATTTTAATGATGTCTCTTATAGTTTTTGCTATAATAGGTAATGGTGGAGATTTAGCCTCTAATAAGGATGTGCAAGATGATGAATCTAATATAAATAATGTCGAAGAAGAATGTAGTAATGATAAGGATGTGGGCACTGATGAGAATGTTGTGCATGATGAAGTTGAAGATCATAATGAAGCTAAAGGAGCATAAAAATACATATGATGTGTTAATTCTAGATGACCTCCAATTAATAAAGATTGATTTTAGTGACTATTTTCATTGATAGTGATGAGTACACTAATGGAGAGAAGCTTAAGGAGCCAATTAGAATACCTAGTATAAGTGTTAGACATGAACCAGGTGGGGGTACATCATATTAGACATTGAGTATGGAATTTGACAATGTGAAAGAGGTTAAAGAGGTTATTATTAATTATTCAATAGAAATAAGGTTTAATGTTAAATGGAAAAAATGAATCCAAGCATATTAGAGTAAGACACATTGAAAGATGTAAGTGGAACTATATGTAGCCTATGATAATAAGTACAAATATTTCAAAATTAAGACATATAATCTAACAATGCATGTTTCATAATAAACAAGCATAAGATGATATCAACAATGTTTTTTAGTAGACACTTTAGGGAGATAATTATAGAAAAGACTAGCATAACCTCAGCTAAAATGATTGAAGAATGCTAGGAAAATTTGAACATATTTGTGAATTCAACTATATACAAGACTGCAAATAAGAAGTTAAGGAAAGAGAAAGTATTAGACTATGCTCATGAACATTCCAAGTTATAAGGATCCAATAGTGGAGCTAGAATTGTCAAGGAATCAAGAAACATTAGAGGTTATATATTTGTTTTATACCTATGAAAGAAGGATGGAGACATTGTTAAATTTGCAATAGGCCTACGAGCCCATACGAGGAGGAAAGTTAGACCACACATAAGCCAAGGAAAGGTTTCATCCTAAAATCAATTGGAAATAAGTGGAGTAGCCCACTAAGCTTATATATTAGTCTTCTTTCCCCCTCTTTTTTTGATTGAAGTTGAAAATACTAATTCATAGAGTTAATTTATTTGCTAATTTGGAGTTCGAACATAGGGATGGAGTTACGATAATATTTGAAATGCAAAAGGTATATAAATGTATCCTTTTGTTTATTTGTTATGTGATATGTTATTGCCTACATTATTTGACTTGTGTATCCAAGGATTAACAAAAACTATTGAGACTATATTACCAAATGCATGTCATAGAATGTATGCCAAACATATTTACCATAATTGGCATAGATATTGGAGTGGTAAAAATTCAAAGAGGCAATTTTGGGCACTTGCATGATCTATATGTGTTGAAGACTTCAATAAGTAATTAAAAAGAATTAGAAAAAATTAAGTCTAGGTGTGCTTTTGCATTACTTGAATATCCATAAAAGGCTTGAGCTAGGGGTCATGTCAATCATGTGAGTCAAAATGTTCAATTGTTGATAATGACATAAGTGAATTCAATTGTTGATAATGACATAAGTGAACTTTTAACAGATCGATTCTACTAACAAGAAACATACCAGTGATTAGTATGCTAAAATTATAAGGAGAATGATCATAAAGAGACATGCTAATAGGAGGGTATATGTATATACTATGGAAATTAGATATTGCACATGTAGTTGTCAAGAAGCTTAAAAATATAAAGAGGTAATAGAATGGAGGATTATGTGGAGTGACAATGTTGCATATAAGGCCAGTAAAGGGGACAAAAAATATATTGTAAAGTTAAAAGGAGACCATTGTTGTAGTTTTAGAGCACGGGATCTACATGGTTACCCATGCAAAAATTTTATTAGTTTTATCAATCACTTTAAATAAAAACGAAAGCAATTATCAAGGGTTGCTATAAGAACATGTTTTTAAGAGTATATGACCAAGTTTTGCAGTCTATTAGACTAGTTGTAACGCCCCAAATTAGGGGTTAGAATATTAACAGTTGCAAATCCCTTAATTATTGTGATCGTTCGAGAAACTCTACCGAAGCTCTTCATCAGTCTGCTGTGGATCTGCTTTTCTGCTGCAGATCACAAGGTTAGTCCTTTAGATCATGAATCTTTTCTGGTGTTGGTTGAGACATATATGTCTATATGATCTGTTAGGGATGGTTTTGTAGATAAGAGAAAAGGGAAGGAAATTTTTAGATCTGTTAATTTTTAGATTTATGAAGATTTAGATGATTCTGATAGGTTAGAAATACTGTATAGGTTATGTTTTAAGTGAAATTGCTAAAGAAATTGAGAGGAAATGAAAAAAAAAAAGAAGAAGAAGAATAAGTTCTGCAAATCGGAAATTCGGAGAAGATCAGTGTGATGTTTGGTTTTGTTTGTTTTGTCTTGGGTGGCATCCATGTATCCTCTCAGGGGGTATTTGGGTGTTGCAATTGTCTCCTCATATGCTCCTCCATTTCCCATATAACTCCATCACTCGAATACTTTCTTCCAAATGACCACAGTTGATAGATATCACTCTTTCTAAAGTCTCCCAATTACTTGTTTAGATATCACTCTTTCTTAACTATTTCCTTGATGAGTTTCAGATTAATCAAGATTTTCACTTCCAGTTTCAATAACACATATATAGAATCATAACGATACTTCATAAGATATCCATGTAACACTGTGTGAATCTCAAACGTCTTTTATAGGTAATACTAACTCATAAATCCATAGTTCTATTCTCACCATAGTTTCATATGGACCAATTTATGTCAAATTTAGTTTTCCGCTTTTTTTTCCAATCCTGTTCACACCTTTATCTCTATCTGTGTGCACCTTGACAAGGTGATACTCATAGAAGTATTTCATCTTTTGCTTGATATTTCACATCTCTTACACTTAACTCTAATGTCTATCTCACGATATTCCATAACCTCGATGTTGATCCACTTAACTCGTTCATCATTATCTTGGATTGCTTAACTCCTATTACAAATTCATTTCACTCTTCAATAGTATCTCGAATAAATTTTGGCCTTCAACTAATTTTAGGCCCTTTTCATTTCAATGTAGGGGTGAACAACTCCTTTTTGTCGTATAACGCCTTAAACAGTATTTTAATGATGTCACTATGATAACAATTGTTATGCCTGTGGTCAATTAGAACTACACATTAATCTCATATTTCTATGAACTTCAAAATATAGGCTTTAAACATATCCCCCTACAGTTAGGATTGTTGGTAATTCAAACATTTAATCACTTAGTTCTACATTCTTAGCTGCTAAACGTCTTTTCGATGCATTCCTATTTGGATGTATAGCTTAGGTTGTTACTCACGCTCTCTCTAACCACATATTTGCTCAATCATCTTTATCGGCTACACATCCTTTTTCATTCAAATCACAAAGTAACATTTTTCCCATTCGGACTTAAAATTCATATTCATTTTCAATTCCTCAATAAGATTCACAATTCTGGATCCTCAGTTTTTGGGCTTTGTTAATTCTTTCATATGAAACTGATCTTAAATTTCAATAGCTAATATTTGCCCAAAATTCAACTCGACATTTTATGCTTTTTATAGCACTAGATTGGTAACCTCAATATCTACATTTGTGATAAACTACTATTGAATTTTCTGTTCAATACATCAAATTACAAAATTGGCTTTACTGGGAAATACTCATTTATACATCATAATCTTCCATTAACTCTATCCATTGTCTCAATCTCATTTTCATTTCTTTCAAACTTAATAATTGCCTTAAACTTAAATGATCTGTACATTCCCGAAATATCTCTGCACATCTAATGTCTCCAAGCTCTTCATGCAATTTCTATTACAACAAATTCCAAATCATGTATCAAAATTCAGCTCATAAGGCTTTAATTATCCCTATGTACACAAAATTGCTCTGTAATATTGCAACAGCTTGCATCTTGATCTCTGATGTGAAACTTCACTATATACTACATAATCTCCGTAACCAAACGATCTAATTACATCGGTGTTATAATTCATCAAGGATTCTTTTACTTTCATCAGTCCATACAATTTACACGTCTTTCCTCAGACATTTTTGTCAGAGGACTAAGATCAATAAAAACTCCCTAACAGTCTCTATTGGTATCCAATTTCTAGCTAATTTTAGAAAACTTTGGATCTCTTACATATTCCTTATAATTTCTCACCTCACCATTACCTCTACTTTCTTTGGGTCTCCCAATAAGCCATGTTTAGATATTATACAACCTACATTTTATTTGATCAAGCTAAGATTCACTCTCATTAAACTTGGCATATAATTGTTTCTACCTTTATGATATGTAAGATTTCTTCAAAGGCTTAAAAATATTCTCTTTACTTTTCGAATACACCCAAAACACCATCTATGATCATAGTTAATAATTGATCCAAATAAAATTGGGATACTTTATTCTTCAACACTATGATACTGTCGAGGGGCATAGTTAACTCCAACAGTTATAACTAAAACTCTATGTGCCCATAATTAGTTCTCATAATTTCTTAAGTAACTAATTCCTTAATGAGGTAATATTATCACATGTTATTTTCAGTCTCCCAATTGACTTCCTTTCTTGAATGATTTTCTCCTTTCATTCAATATCCTCTAATTTCACATTGACTTATTCTAATGTCTGTTCATTTATACTAGTTTCTCCACACATTTCAATTTATTTGCAATCATAACTTCCTATGTTGGTCACACATTCATCAGATATAATTTATGTCTCACGAACATATTTACATAGAATATAATGTGGACCTAAATCCTACTCACATTAGCAATAATGTCTCGTCAAATTCAGTAATCCAATCATATAGTTGAGTACTTCACATCAAACAAAATGCATATACTCTCAATAGCATATTCGACCTCTTATGCCTATGTCTCCACTAGGGATTTGACTCCAATATTCACTTTTGATTCATTACATATTCATTTGTAATTTGTTTCTTCATTGATTACTCTTAAATTGATTCGTCTGATCAACTTAACCCAATTTAGGGAAATTCTTCTTCGAAAGAAAATTTCTTGCTACTATCATCGATACTGTTCATATAATCCTTATCAACCAATTGTCTTAATCATCGCTTATCAATTATTTTTAGTACCTTAAGAAGATAAATTTCTATCATTTTGTACACAGTCATATGTTTTATGTATCAAAACTCAATGATGTAGTAGACACGATCGCATATGCTTAGGTGTGAATCATCAAGGTCATCCCATTCTATTTTGAGATTTATTTCTAACAGATCACCAATTATCTTACCATAGTAATACTTTGATCTCAAATGATCCTAGACAATATTTCTCTTTTTATCCTTGCCACGATCGGGGTTTCCTTGCATTGACTCTTCCCATTTGATTCCTCATCTTTTCTTAATACATAAAATTCTCTCTTATATGCTTTTCTAACTTTCTCCTTACTACACACCATTCAACTCTCGTAAAGTCAATTATGTCTACTTCATTCCCCTTTTATTCTTTCCTCATTTCTATCTTATCTTCCTATTGTCATTTATTTTATCTTACATGTACCTCTTTAATCAATTCAGAATTATAAATGTATAAAATCATCATGCAATTATGATCTCAATTCCACTAATATATGCTTATGGGGGATTATAAATTGTCACATTTTTCAAACAATCATTTCAAGTCCAAGTTTAACCTCTCAAGGTCAATTTCAACTTGGCTTGTACTATTTAATCTCATCATTTCTACTTATATCCTTATTTTTCCGCAAACAATCCATGACAGTGTATTCACATCTATATCACATTTGAGGATATATCACCAAAACCCAATATTGATGTCATATTCAATAATACATCCACTAATACAAATGCACTGAATCTTTATCTGTTATAGCTAACCATATACTATAAAACATTTCTAGATATTCTTCAACCTTCCTCTTCTCATATCATGACAGATCATCATTCTTCTCAGTGCTTCTAACAGCACAAACTCTTAATACATGCTCATGCATGTGACTCATATAAATGCAATTTAGACTGGGGATCAGTTACTACTGCCTGCTATGACATAACAAAAATGCATATACCTTGACACATATTTCAGAAAATGCTCATATAAGATAGTAATTTTGGGCTCTGATACCACATATATAACACCCCCACTTCCGCAAGATACGCAACCGACATCATTAGTGATATCCGAGTCTGAGCCCCACGAGGGTGGCATGCTAGAGCACTTAGTCCATCAAAAATCGGTATAATTTGTTTTTTAATAACAAACATACATAGCTTTTTGCAGAAATCAACATTTCAAATCGGGTCCACTTTGTTCGTAAACTTTTTCAATCATAACAATAAAATCAACATAATTTCAATAGCCATTTGGGCCCTTTACAAATAGAAAACATTTTGGTCATAGCATCTTTACATTAGAACATAAATACATTTGTATACACATTGTACATAGCTTTTCAGAATACATAATTTGACACAAAAATTGCAGAATATACAAATTGATACAAAAATAGGAAATTATAAATGCAAACGCGAACTGATCCCGACCTCTATCTCTCACTTGCATGCAGTAGGTATACTCCCGTTGCCTAACGAGGTATTCTTCTAATCCGGAAAAATATTTGCAAATTTTGAGAGAGTTTTGCGAACTCAGTGAAGTAACCATCATCGATGGTTCACTCAATTCATGCCACATATCATTTCACATAACAATATAATCACATTTTCACATAATTGATCATGTATCACATTTTCACTTAAGCATAGGCAATTATGCATTTCAATCAATCAACCATACTTAACAAAATGCATATGAAATGTTCATGAGACTCTTTTCCAATTGTTACGTTGTTACAACCAAGTGCCTGAATTGTCCTGTATTTATTTTGAACACTGGGCTCATTAATAATTGTCCCTTATCCGATGAGGATACAGGGATCATTTTACATAGTAGGCCTTAGGCTCTTAATCACTGTCTGAGCTCAAGGCTCTTTTCACACGTTGAGCTTTAAGCTCTTATCGGTGACTGCTCTAGTCACAACTGCCATTATCTAATTGTGCATGCATGTATGGAATGCATCTATCACAATCAATCATATTATGAAACACATAGTTCTTCACATTCACATTCAAGCAGCACTACAATATACATTCCACATTTCACAATCATCGAACCTTCTGTATGGAAATCAACATAATTCAATTCACATTCATTTATTATTCAAAATATAATTTAAGCAAACAATAATTGAGAGAAACCATCTAGGTTACTCACTAGTTGCTCCCAAAGCTAATGCCTGGAAGTTCTGGCAATGTCTGGAGGTTGAAGTTCCAGTTGCTCCTCTATATCAAACAAAATACACATATATCACAATTTGTACAATCATAAGTGTTTAATAATGAGCATGAATGAAGTAAAATATGTACAATGCATGTTCATGACAATCCTGGGTATCTTTCCATCAATTTCATCACCAAATTATTCTCATATCAAAACTCATCTAATTTATACTAAGGTTTATGCCTCACTAAAACCATTAAATTCACAATTCGTTTCTCATTGACTCACTTCATATTTTTCCAAGACACCTTTTCGGGTCTACCGTTCACATTCAATCAGAAAGTGTATCTGATGTAATTTGGTCATACTCTCTTCTAGAAAAGTGTTCCTCTATGTCTAATGTTTCTATTGAATTCAAATTCACTCAATTTGGTTCAGTAATTTAGAAGATATGCCTCAAACATTTTCAGACTGCTCTTATCCAAAACAATTTTTCCATGTACAACTTGCATCCAGAAATTGAACATCTTAGAGACTGAATCACAATTCAACTTTTTGAGGTAATTTGTAAACCTATGTCTCTAGTTTACTCCAAATTAAAAATCATCTCATTTGGAATCCTATAGATCCAGATATAATCCAAATACTGAAGTGTGTTCAGTAAATTACTCTTATTTCACTTTTCCAATAGATTTCACACTTTCATTTGATCAATTCAGAATGCTACAAATTTTTATGGAGACATAGAAAAATCTGTGAAGAATCTATTGGTTCAAGAATCAAGTCATTTGGACATCGGGTGAAGAAGTTATAAAAAATATTGAAGGATGTTTAGCAAAAATCCCTTGAGAAAAGTTAGATGAAAGTCGTGATTGTGTATGTGCACGATCGCAAGTTTCACCTAAACTCGCGAAAGTGACATTTTTTTCAAATGTTTTGACGACTATGCTTTTCACTTCTCCTTCTTCACCGATCCTTTTCTTCAGTTCCTCTATAATTTTTTTTCATTTCCAGCCTTTCCAATTCTTTCCAACTTATCTATTCAGCATTTCTAATTCCAAATACAATTTCTACACATCCAGATTCAAATTTATCAATCCAACACCAAAAATCCGAAACTCAACATTGTCTCTCTCACTCTACTGTAAATTTCAATTTTTTTTTATTTTCATCCAAACCAGCTCTAATCTAGATTAGAATATATATATCCATCCACAAGTAGTTTACAACTACTGTCAGTATAAAAACAACCAAAATCAAGTCTAAAAGCTTTTCGGATATTCATCGGTTATCAACTCTCAAAATCGAGATCTTCGTCCTTGAACGTTGCATTTCCAATATACCAAAAAATAACGCGTCTTCGCTTAACTCTCATTGTCACCGTTGTCCTTATACATGATGGTGCAAATCTATTATCCTCAAAATAACGCATTTTTGCTATTCCTCAGAGTCACCTTCATGCTTATGCATGACAGTGCAAATTGCCTAAAAACTCAGAAGTGATTGTCGTGCATAAACACTTCTTCTTCTCCACAGAAACACAACTTCTAAACTCCATAACTTTTGATCCAGAACTCCAAAATTTGCAAACTTTATATCAATGGAAAGCTTAAAGAAAGATCTACAACTTCCATAAAAATCATTTTATCAAAATCTATCTAGATCAGTACAGTAAATTCACAGGAGTTTAAATCAAAAAATTCAACTTTCTACTTTTCATTCTTAGTGAATTTCTAGACTTCCATTTTTCAAAATCCAACACTTCAATTTTTATTTCTAGTTTTTTTTACTCATTTCATTCAACTCATTCATCACAAATTCACACTACCCCTAAAAATGCAAATTTAATCAAATTCTCAAAATCATTAAAAAGAAATAGATATTAGTATTCCTTTCTTCATGTTCTGCATTTTCAACCTTTATACATATTCTCTATTTTCTCTTCAACTTTCATGTATACACGCATTCCCATCTTAAACCATCTTTTTACAACTACTCTTCAACTCAAAAATCATTTTCTTGATCATCCCTAAGGAACTCACGTACTCACGTACTCACACATATATATACATGCACAGTGAATAGAAAACAGAGTATATCACCTTTTCATACTTTAATTTTCTACACTAATCCTATACACCATTTCATTGCTATTTCAAACTCCAAAAATCATTTCTACATCACCTGATCACTAATAATCCATCAACTATTAAATAACACTATATCCACATTTTTCATTCTATTAACATAGTGTTCATGAACATACACATAAATTCCATGTTCATGCAATTAACAGTAAATTCATCAGATTTATCTCATAAATCCATAACTTCAAAGGATTTACACAATACTTGTTAAAAACTCTATGAGCTTCAACTATCCCAAAGCCCTAAAGTCTGTGCAAAAATCATGTATTCACTATATAAAAACAACAACTTCTAGTTTTTCTTGGGCAGAACAGACAAATAGCAAGGTGGGATTGGTATAGGAAAAGGAAAAGCAAAGAAATCTCTCAAAAGGATATTTGATGAAAAAC
>JANIHZ010000007.1:46056511-46067165 GCA_027478365.1 Erythroxylum rufum
TGTTCTGGTGGTGCACCTTCATCGTAGGATACTCGTCGGAGCGACCTTCGGGTTTCCCGTTGTGTACCCTACGGTGAAGGGGCGCTACATTATCACTACTGAAGCGAGTGGTTTTCGTCTTCTCTCTTTGTTCTATTGCAACTCCCCCACTTCTTCACATCCCTTTTGCCCCGTTATCCAACACTTCTTTTACCAACAAAGCACACACACAAATACACTCTTTCTCTCCATCAACTACTCACATACGGTTTGCAACTATTTGCCAAAAAGTGTAAGGTCTCTTAAAGCCTCGACAATGAGTTCATGATGTCTTTGTGAGCCAAGTCATTTGAATGGTGGCATTGTGATTTAGCAATTTAGGTTACTTTGTCTCTGTATTCTGGGATTTTAAGGCCTGATTTGTGCTTTCAGCGAATAGGACCTAGAATTTTACATTTAACTTTAGACCTTTTATTTAATGACATGAGACTCCCCTTTTATATTTCAAACATAGATGCATCAATTTTCACTAGATTTGTGCAACTGAGTGGATTTCACTGGTGTTTGTGCATTTGAATCGAGTCAGTTTTTCTTAATTTACCATATCAATCACTAAATTGTTTTACATATAAATCACCACTGCAACTATCATGTCATGTTTTATTTGTTCTGTTCTTTAAGTGATTTGAAACATACTGAGTAGTGGGGATGAAATAATCTTTGTTTTTTTTTGGAATTTGTAGGCTGGATCGGAGAGTGCTGTAAATGGGCATGACGTTAATAATCCTAATAGGCATATCATCTTCTCATCAAAATTCTGTCTCTAGTATCATTTTGAGCATACTAAAATGCTAAGAATCAATTAATGTAACTGTTAGTGGTTTAGCAACTGCAAAAAATAGCATTATCAAAGTCATTTCACAATCCTTTCTTTGGCAGTGAAAGTTACCTGGCTACCATCACGAGTACAACTTGGTAATCTTTTAGTTTTTGACCTAGTTCTTGGAATTGCACTCCTTTTTGTTAGGTGATTGGAAATATTTGGTTTTTGGTTGCAATTGTGAAATGGGTTGTTGTCAAGTGGTTTTTGGGTGAAATTGTTAAATGGGTTGCTATAAAGGTCTAGTTTCTCGACTTTAGTTTCTAAATTTTCCTTTCTTTAATTTTGTTTTTATGATTCTAAAGTTCCTTTATGTAGATAAGATTATATTTATTATTCTCATTATGCACATAAAGAGGAGGAGCCATATGAGATATCTTTATAACTTCTAGCAATAATAGTGATAGCTGATGGAATGTGAATGCTCAAAACTGAATCACGAAAATGCTGAAATGAAGCTGAATGTTTTAAGTTGCCTCTTCTTTTGTTCTTATCGTTATTATGCATGTTCTCTTTTAGGAGTGGGTATCGTGCGTTAGATGGGGATATTGGATTAAGGTTTGCAAGGTAAAATGGATAGAAACTACTGTTAGATAGGATAATATCATTATAGGGGTTATTTCACATATTTATTCAACTTCTTGGATTAATGATGGTTGTTATTGCTCCGTATATTGTTATCCTACATTTTAGTGTAGTTAGGCATTTGCATTGTTTACTTTATCATTAATAACATGACATTTTTCTTGGATCTTGCTTAATGGCTTTCGAGGGAAAATATGCTACTGATAAATGTTTTTATAAAGTACTGAAAAAGGGTAGCTAATAGCTAATAGCTAAATGCTAAGAATTTTGTAAAGTTTAGATACTGAATGCTCCTTTAAGTTTTTAATGGTCCTCTATTGATTCATGATAATTATGGAGTTGGTAACTAACAAGTTTACCGAATGTCTTTTTTAAATGCAGTGGCTGTCATTTTTGTGAAACTTCGGGGAGGGTTAACACCTAAGGCCTCCCAAGTTTAAGTATGTACTCTCTTTTGGTTTAGGGCGGCTCTTGTATATGTAAATGGTCCATGCATGTATTTTTTTGTACATTTGGAAGTGTATATGGAAGATTTGGAATGACTTGCATATGGTTTAAGTGATGTTCTGTTTCTTGGTAGCAAGGGCAAGTCCCTGTTTGTGGCATGCCATAGAAAGTGCCATTGGATATTGTTAGCAATAAAAATATGCCCTAAAAGTGGACATCATAAGGAAAATTTTTCATATTTTTGAACATTTTTCTGGTTTTTCTATATGAAGTTATGCCTGTGTAAACTTAGTTGTTGAATCTGGAATGTTAGGTCTGATAGAGTAGCTGCGGAAGAAAAATGTTTTGGGTGCCTTATTATTGTCTAAATTTAGCAAGGAAAGCTAATACATAGATAAAGAGAATGACACCTTTCTTGCTCCATAATTCCTATTAGTACAGTTTTTTCTTCAAAGTTGGTGCTCATTTTAGGTCACCTCTAGGGCACAACCCCTTTTTGCATGACATAAATTTTAGCACAAACATCCTCTTAATATGTTATTTGGTGAGAAATTAGAGCTCATCAAGAGGAAGAGATAGCAACTTCAATCACTAAATTCTGAGCTTTGTAGTTCAAGTTATGCTTTTTCAAAGTTAGTTGGTTACTATTCATTTGGTATACTCGAATTTCAGCTTAAGTTCACTTTTTGTTCAATGCCTATGAATGGTTCAAATGTGGTTTATCCTTGATTAATTATACTTGTTTATGAGTCCTAACTCATGTTTCAATCATTTAGCTACATAAATATTAATTTAGCACGCTTGTACATTTCTCACGCCGAGGGAAAATAAAATTGACATTATAGTTGCATAACTTCAATGCTTCTCAATCGGCAATTACTTTCATGCTAATTTGATTCAGTTTTCATTTTCATGACATAAGCTACTTCATTAATCTGGTCACTTGAGAGCTTCTTCTAATTCTATTTAGCTTTTTTTTTAATGACTGACAGGTTTGGGCACCCAATTCAGTTTTCAGTCCCTATATTGTAGGACAAAGAACTGTGAAGATTTCTCATAATTGCCGTGTGCGTTGGCATTTCTTTGATCATTCGTTTGATCTTTGGTGTGTTTTTAGTTGTCAAAAGGAATCAAGCCTTTGACATTTGGTGGTATTAGATTGTCTTCAAGGCACGATTCACGTCTACATAATGGATTTTCTTCGTGGAGTAGGACAAGTGTTCTTTTATGAATAGGCTTGAGGTTCTTGCGACGAGTTCAGATCTTCTGTGTCAATTACTCTGTTCCAACTTTGTAAAGCTTAGTAGGAATAAGATGTTGTCTCATAAGCACAGACATTGATGCTACGAGCCAAGCCTATACTGCTACTATTGTCCATTACTCATGAACATAGTTATATTCCATATATGTTAATCTAATTGTTGTTCAACTACCAAACCAAAGTACATGTTTTTCTGTAACAAATAGACTTTATATTGTTAGATCCTTATTTTCTAAATTTCTTATTAATTTTTTAATGATCTATTCATGCTTGTTTGTTTGTTTAATTATTTATTTTTAAAATTGAGTCATTTTTAGGTAGGCATGAATAAAGATTGAAAATTAGTTGGAGAGATTGGGACTTAGTTAGTATTAATGTGGTGTTAAGTGGATTAAAGGGTTAGAAACAAAATAATAAAGAAGGGGCAAAATTGGAAAGGCTATATAAGTGAGGGGTATAATTGGAAGAATAAGCTAAATTGTGTCTTAAAATTAGAAGAGGAAGGAAGTTGTCGTGGAAGCTAAGAGAAGAGGGAAGAAAAAACGTGAAAGAATAGAGAGAAGAAGGAGAAAAATGTGGGAAGCTTGGAAGCTAGGAAGAAGAGAAAAGAAGAAAAAAGAAGAGAAATCATCTTGTCAAGGTAAGTTTATCTTCTTCTTCTTTCTTTGTTAGAGAAAGAGGTAGAGAGAGAAAGTGTTTTGTGTGGAGAATGGGTGTTGGATTGCAAGAAGATGATTTAAAGAACCCATTTGATTTTTAGGGTTTCTAAGCTAGGTTTTGGGTTTTCTAACCTATATGAACTATGGGTAGGTTAAGTTTGAGCTTGATTTGTGTTAATTTCATTTTGTTGTGATTATGGAAATTGGGGGATTTCCATTTGAATTGGAATTGAATGAGAATTTTGGTTTTGTTAGGAAATCAAGGACAACCTACCCAAAAGCAAGAGGAAGGGCCAAATTGAGATTGGATTTTCAAGAGTTATAAGGTGGGTAATTTATTTATAGTTATTGTGTAATAGGCAAAATGCCTTATATGTGTATTGTTTGTTAAAATGACTTGCTTGAAATGTTATGATGTGGAAATTGCATTATGATGTATAACATTTTGATAAAATAATTGAATTGTGTGTATAATCATGCTATGCCTTGGAAATGTATCACTACATTTTGATTGAATGGAAAGAAGAAAATGCATGAGAATATGAAATTGTGAATGATTGAATTAACCATGAGATTTGATTGTGTTTGGCCGGAGGAACCGTTTCTTAGTCACGTACACGCCGACATAAAGCCTTCTCCTGGCTGCCCGCTTGTGGCGCACGAGATCTGAAAAGTGGACTCGTTTTATTCACGAAGTAAACTTCGATTTCCCTATTTTGTTCCACGAAACCCTCGAGCCAATTGTGTGTGCATTTGCATTTTGATGTGTTAAGTTATGATGACATTTTGAGTGTTATGCTTAGATGTGAATTACATCCAATATGTTCTATGGGATGATGTATTGAGTTATGATATGTGTATTGGAATTGTGAATACTGAGATTTCATTGTTGGCCTATATAGATATTTGTACATGTTTGATTGTGTGGCTCATTGCCAATGGCTATAAATATATTAGCCATTGAGTTGTGTAGCTTAACCCATAATTTTCCCTCCTCAGGTGCAAACCGAGAAAAGTAACGATCCTTGCAAGGCATTCGAAAACTTCAAGATAGCTAGGAGTCTTTTGTACTAAGCTAGTGACTAATTTGGATAGCTTTATAGGCATATCAAACATGAGCATCCTTTTGTATTTGTATTAAGTTCAATGTGTACGTTGATATGTAAGTAAAGCCTGTTCAAACATTCATTGTGTTTATAAATGAGAATGAGAACTTGAGAAATTTCTTTTTGTATGACTATGTTCTTTTACAAGTTTGAGAATGATGGATGTGCTTATCCTTGGTTTAGATTTCCAATTGTTGCTAGTGTTAGAATAGCATGTTGGAGTGGGAAAGCTTGTATGTGATGAATTTTTGGAGTTGAGATTTAAGAAATAATGAGATGCATTTAGTAGTTAAATAGTTAAATGGATATGAAGTGGTTTTTGCACTAGAAGGGTGGAATTGGAGGAGATTACACGGTTTGTCTGTATGAAATCACACAGGCCGTGCAATTCCTGATGCTGAAAAACTACCAGATCAGAAAGTCACACGGTCTGGCCGTGTACTTTCACATGGTCTATGCTTTGTCCAAATGACAGAATTTTACTTCAGAGTCTTCCCAAAAGATGTAGATCTAGAAGTCCTCTTTGAAACCGTCTAAGAACGACATCAATCTGACATATGTAGTGAAAGTTATAGCAATTGCGCCAAGACAGGTACAAAATGATTAAGGACACAAACATGTTAGATTCTTTTGGCCATAACTTCATCATCCGACCTCCAAATGAAGTGGTTCTTGAAGCGATAGATTTTTAACATGTTTTTCTACCTTTACACAAAATTGATAGCATAAAGTGTTGAATTCAAAAAGATTGATCGAAAGGAAGTGAGGGTTTATTGAAATAACCCGCTCACGCTTTTTGACTTTGGATAGTTGGGCTCTGGGAATGAGGTCCAACATCTTGGCCTCTGGGAACGGGGCTCAACATACGTTGCATAGTCTACTACTTTAATGAGAAGGGAAGCCAAAATATATGAACAAATGCTGAAAGTAATAATTGAAGTGTTGAAGAAGAAAAATATCAGATAGCAATCTATCAGGCAACTTCAGAGAAGAACAAGCTCTAAAGGAGCACAAAAAGCCCATAAGAAGGACAAGTCATGTCATTTTCAGCCAAAATATCATCAGTCAAAGTTTCAACCATAGACATTAATGAACACTATATGAATATTGAAAAGAAATCTCCCTTGGCAAAAAATTTCAAAACAGAAGTCTTTTGCTTTGTGTAACAGCACCAATGCACCATCAAACTAATTATATCTGGAAGCATATGTACATAGCAAAATAAAAGGTTATGAAAAATAGTTATCTTTCTTGGACTCGAGACCATCCCCCAATGAAAGACTTCCATCCAAATATTGCATAAATAACAATTTCATTTTCCTGAAAAATTACCAAATATTAATCAACAATACTAGAAATCCAGCATTCCACTTGAATCATTAGTTCAATGTTATACCATGACTTCAACGTCATCTAGGATGATGTAACTTATGAGCCTTGCACCTGGTCTGATATGGGCATTAGTAGATATGGAGACATTGGGACCAATTTGTTCCAAAACATACAGGAAAACCACTATTACTACTCTTCAGGTGAGAAATGAAGGAAATGGACAAGTAGAAAACACGAAAGCAGTCCCAAAATTTTTCACATCATGCTTTATATTTTTGGCATGCAAAGCAGCAAAAGAACAAATAAATATAACTATTATTCCAACATTTTCAAGATGATGTAAAGACATGCATGCATACCTCATTCTCATGTCCTAAAACTGAAAAAAAGAAGAAGCTTTAGAACCTCCCTAGTGATGATAAACAAATGTCTAGGAATTATAGAAGTAGACTCTAATAACTAATCATACAATTACTTTAACAGTCAGATGTACTTTGGCCGATGGATGAATATAGACATCACCAATGATGGTGGCACTCTTTAACCCATCACCACTAGCCAAAAGATTAGGGGATGTGAACCAAAATTGAGAAAGATACAGACCAGAACATTCCAGGGACATTCTGCAGGTATTTATAAAGGTAATGTTACATGATGTATACACTTAAGAGTGTATAACAGATAAGAGGGTTTGGTTTACCCAGGAGTTTTAATTTGTTCCCAGAAGTCCATGGTTTCATATGTATACAGATGCTTTTTGCCAGCGAGGGGTGAGAGGATATCCTGATCTAATCTTACAAAATCTGTTGGAATGGTCCTACTAAGAAGCTTATATCATGACATTAGCTGAGACTGAGATTTGTAACAATCCAAAATTACAGATAAAATGTCTCATACATTCTTTTGGTCAAAGGAGCATAGCCTTTAGTTTTGGTCAATTCTCTATAATAACAAAATTTTATTTCTAAAGTTGGTCCTTAGAAAAGTAGGGCATAATTGTTAGTTGATACTATTCCATTTTTCCATGTGGGTTAGACAAGGAAAAGAAGTGAACGGCCTTTGATTTTAAAGGCTTACGCTTTTTTCCTATCAATCGCTTATTTGCAAAATGCATTAAGTAAATTCTTGATATTGATATAGTTCTCAAAATTATCAAAGATCAAATACAGTAAACACAATATGTTAAAATAAAATTAGTCCACAGCTCTATTCAAACGGGAAGATTCATGGCTCAAATCTCTCATGCCTAAACTATGGCCAAAATAAACAGATGCTACAGTTCACTGATTTCAAGAAAAGCAACAAGATAAAATCATATTAGCCAAGTTAAAGGCTATCCCAGTTTTAGGACGACAAATGTTGGAGAAACTTAAAACTACAAGAATGGGCATACCTTGTAGCTGATTGGAGGGCTTCAAAGCTAGAAACACGTTTCAAATTAGCTACAAAAAGCATTAAGCAGATGGATGTAATTGATAATTAAAATATGAGATGTCAAATATACACTGTCAAAGAATAATTTCAAGTTGGAAAATCAAAAACTAAAATTTCATTAAAAGAGGATAAATTTGTTTTTATCCAAGTCATTGTTCAATATAAAAGAAAATCATCTGTCTCAAACATCCAAGTTTTGTCAAGGCTCTGCATCCTGTTATAAAGCTTTGTAGTTTATGTCACTTACCTCTGTCTTTCCTTTGAGAACAAACACATTGTATAGATGTAAATATCTCTGGTATGAACACGTATACACCACAATTTATAAGGTCACTGACCTACATTGCAACAACTTGAGATTCTTTAAAGAAGTAAGAAACTAGATCAAGCCAGGATAATAGATATTGTCCTATAAAACAAACTCATTTTTCTTCCTCAATGTACAAAGAAGAAAGGGAATTTCACTAAGATACAATTACCAATTATCGAAAAGAAGATATATTTTTACACTGCAGAAAATGCAGTGACTACATGACTATCTATGTATATAGATTTATATATGCTTATATATGACTGTAAATACATGCATATACTTATATTACTGGATTGTTGTTAAATCAAGTACAAAATTAACTACTTAAAATGATAATAATATCATGGTATTTTGCCAAATGTTAAACTCGTAAAAGTTTCTGGTTTCTCAGTGTAATACAACAATTCATTGGTTGTTCGATCTGCTACCAACTCCCCAAATTGACTGGCTGACTCAGCAGATACCTATGCAAAAAAAGCTTAATGGAGGTGAAAAGTAGACAAATATTACAAGGAATAAATCTAGACGAAGATTATAAGGAAATTGTGTTTTGTGTAGACTTCTAGATTTTTATATACAAAATCAACCAACCTTGATTACTAGGATAGTTCCCATTCCATGATACCTTCTGTAGGCCTCTGTGGATAAGATAGAAAAAAATAAGACAACTAAGAATTTTACTCGAAAAAAATTAAAGCTGAAAATTTTCCAACATAAAACTCATCTATTACATTAACGTTCGCAATTCAGTAAGAAGATATGAGACTGCAACAAGATAATCAAATTACATTAACATTCCACGTATTAAGCTTATAATTCCTATAATATCTTACAACATATGCATCTTGATAACTTAAGTAGAAGAAGCAAATCGAAGCACTGTATACTATAAAAAGGAGAAACAATAAGCATAGGATAGTATGGTATCAAAACTGGTTTATCTTCTATGATGAGATCTCTGAAGTTGTAAAGCCCACCAGCCGACCCATGCGGCTTGTCTTCCCTCAAATACCTGTTGATTAATTTATGATGATCGACAGAAGAACACAACATTTGGTTAAAATAGCTAATTTCCAAGATATCTATCAACTAAGTTACCTGATAGGAACTTTAAGTTCATTGGAAATAAAGGAAACATATAGTGCGAATTCACGCTCCTCGTAGAAACCAATAACATAGGTTTGGGCTAAGTTTGGAATCTAAAATAGCCAACCAAAAATCATTCAATCAAACTGTAAATTACTCACGTTAGTAATAATCTCACAGCATCAAAACAAGTCAAAACAGGTGACAAGGGCTTGAATACCCTTTTACAAGCTGATATAGGATGGTGAACCATTGGTTGACTGACTAACGAAAAAGTGGCTTTGGGATATTCAATGACAAGGGGCAGAACCTTGTACCTGCAATCATATTGATATACACATCTAACTTACAAAACAAATAAAATTTGACAATTACATAAACAGGTTGGAAAGTCAAGAATCCATGATCCCACTATATGCATTAAGATTGAATGTTTAAACAATCAATTTGCATGAGAAATATCAACGGTTGATGGTGAGAGAATTCGGTCATATGAATGTTAACTCTTCAGTTCCAAGGGAGAACGAACATAGAAAATTAGAAGGTGGGGATCCAAAAATGAGAAATTTCCTACAAAAATTAAACTGTAGCGCAACGCTTAGAGTCGTTATTTTGAACAAAGTCCATATTTGTCCACCGACCATGGTTATGGCGACAGCTCTTTCCTCCGAGCTACCCAACTCCAATCAACCAAAACCCAAATTCCAAATCCTCAAAATTCTTCAATGTTTCTATTTTCTTAAAGCGCAAATTAAGCCTTAAAATCCCAGAGTACAGAGACAGAGTAACCTAAATTGCTAAATCACAATCCCACCATTCAAACAACTTGGACCACAAAGACATCATGAACTTACTGTCGCAGCATTAAGAGATCTTTCACTTGTTGGAAAATAGTTGCAAACCTGTTGGACCCCATTTTCGGAGCCTAACATCGGACACGGAAGCATGAAACTTGAACTGGGAGGAAAGACTTGCAAGTTGAAAATTTAGAAGAAAAGTCCTTCGGAAGCAAAAGTGGGTGTCGCCGCGACGTCTGTGATTTCGCCAGGACGAGCACAGGCGAAGATTATGTCGCAATGAAAGATTTATCATTCGTCGCGGCACGCCTGCGAGAATTTCGTCGCGACAAACAATTAATCATTCGTCGCGACGAGCCTGCGATTTTACCCTCGTCGCGGCGATCAAGTCGTCTCGTCGCGACAAACAAACCCGACCTCAATTAATACAAACTTAAACTCATTCAACTACTCAACCCCAACATTAACTCTACTAAATGCAGCCAAAAATTTCCCAGCTACCACCATTAATTCCAAACCCAAAAACAAAATGAACTTATACATAAACCCAAGCAATCTTCCAACTCCAAATGCAAATTTCATTAATAACAAAAGTAAGAGTTTTACAAAGCTTTAATGGAATTTCAAGCCATAATACATCACTTGAGTTCAAGAACCAAAAATGCAAAATACACTTGAACTAATAAAACTTGAAATGCGGCTAAAGCCTTGAATACCCAAAACTCTAACAAAAATACAAAAGTATGTCAATTCGGAGTGATGCCGTACTCTTGAC
>JANIHZ010000007.1:46067775-46079118 GCA_027478365.1 Erythroxylum rufum
TAAAGGTAATGTTATATGATGTATACACCTGAGAGTGTAGAACAGACAAGAGGGTTTGGTTTACTCGGGAGTTTTAATTTGTTCCCAAAAGTCCATGGTTTGATATGTATACAGCTGCTTTTTGCCAGCAAGGGGTGAGAGGATATCTTGATCTAATATTACAAAATTTGTTGGAATGGTCCTGGTAAAAACTTGTATCATGACAGTAGCTGAAATTGAGATTTGTAACAATCCAAAATTACAGATAAAATGTCTCATACATTCTTTTGATCAAAGGAGCATAGCCTTCAGCTTTGGTCAATTCTCCATAATGACAAAATTTTATTTCTAAAGTTGGTCCTTAGAAAAGTGAGGCATAATTGTTAGTGGATACTATCCCATTTTTTCATGTGAGTTAGACAAGGAAAAGAAGTGAACAGCCTTTGATTTTAGAGGCAGAGGTTTTTTCCTGTCAATCACGTATTTGCAAAATGCATTAAATAAATTCTTGATATTGATATAGTTTTCAAAATTATCAAAGATCAAATACAGTAAAAACAATATGTTTAAATAAAATGAGTCCACAACTCTTTTCAGAAGGGAAGATTCATGGTTTAAATCTCTCATGCCCAAACTATGGCCAAGATAAACAGATGCTATAGTTCATTGATTTCAAGAAAAACAACAAGCTAAAGTCATATTAGCCAGCTTAAAGGTTGTCCCAGTTTTAGGACAGAAAATATTGGAGTAACTTAAAACTACAAGAATGGGCATACCATGCAGCTGATTGGAGGGCTTCAAAGCTGGAAACACGTATCATATTAGCTACAAAAAGCATTGAGAGGATGGATGTAATTGATAATTAAAATATGAGATGTCAAATATGCACTGTCGAAGCATAATTTCAAGTTGGAAAATGAAAATTTCATTACAAGAGGCTAAATTTGTTTATATCGGGATCGTTGCTCAACATAAAAGAAAATAATGTGTCTCAAACATCCAAGTTTTGTCAAGGTTTTTAATCCTGTTATAAAGCTTTGTAGTTTATGTCACTCACCTCTGTCTTTCCTTTGAGAAGAAACACATTGTATAGATGTAAATATCTCTGGTGTGAACACGTCTACACCACAATTTATAAGGTCATTGGCCTGCATTGCAACGACTTGAGACTCATTAAAGAAGTAAGAAACTAGATCAAGCCAGGATAATAGATACTGTCAATAAAGTAAACTCATTTTTCTTCCTTAATGTACAAAGAAGAAAGTGAATTTCACTAAGATACAATTGCCAATTATCGAAAAGAAGATGTCATCTTTTTACACTGTAGAAAAAGCAGCGACTACATGACTATCTATGCATATAGATTTATGTAGAAAAAGCAGCGACTACGTGACTATCTATGCATATAGATTTATACATACTTATATATGACTATAAATACATGTATATACTTATATTACTGGATTGCTGTTAAATCAAGTACAAAATTAACTATTTAAAATGATAATAATATCATGTTATTTTGTCAAATGTTGAACTCACAAAAGTTTCTGGTTTCTCAGTGTAATGCAACAATTCATTGGTTGCTGGATCTGCTACCAACTCACCAAATTGGCTGGCTGACTCAGCAGATACCTATGCAGAAGAAGCTTAATGGAGGTGAAACGTAGACAAATATTACAAGGGATAAATCTAGACGAAGATTACAAGGAAAGTGTGCTCTGTGTAGACTTCCAGATTTTTATATACAGAATCAACCAACCTTGATTACTAGGATAGTTCCCATTCCACGATACCTTCTGTGGGCCTCTGTGGATGACATAGAAAAAAATAAGACAACTAAGGCTTTTACTCGGAAAAAATTAAAGCTGAAAATTTTCCAACATAAAACTCATCTATTCCCCTGAACCATGGACTCTATATGGCAATAACTGGGGTGGTTTATACATAGATCATAGTAAACATTTGACATTCGAAGGAAATGGAAAGATAGAGGTCAAAAACTTAGAGAGAATTGAATTTGAAAAAAAGAAAATTATTACCAAGCATTTCTGGAAGTGGAAAACTGCAACACACATCGCAATTCAATAAGAAGATATGAGACTGCAACAAGATAATCAAATTACATTAACATTCGACGTAATAAGCTTATAATTCCCATAATATCTTACAACATATGCATCTTGATAACTGAAGTAGAAGAAGCAAACCGAAGCACTGTATGCTATAAAAAGGAGCAACAATAAGCATAGGATAGTATGGTATCAAAACCGGGTTGTCCTCCATGATGAGATCTCTGAAGTTGTAAAGCCCACCAGCCGACCCGTGCGGCTTGTCTTCCCTCAGATACCTGTAGGTTAATTTACGATGATTGGCAGAAGAACGCAACTTTTGGTCAAAATAGCTAATTACCAAGAAATTTATCAACTAAGTTACCTGACAGGAACTTTAAGTTCATTGGAAATAGAGGAAACATATAATGCGAATTCACGCTCCTCGTAGAAACCAACAAGATAGATTTGGGCTAAGTTTGGAATCTGAAATAGCCAACCCAAAATCATTCAATCAAACTGCAAATTGCTCACGTTAGTAACATTCTCACAGCATCAGAACAAGTCAAAACAGGTGACAAGGGATTGAATACCCTTTTACAAGCTGATATAGGATGGTGAACCATGGGTTGACCGGCTAACGGAAAAAGAGGCTTTGGGATATTCAATGACAAAGGGCGGAACCTTGTACCTGCAATCATGTTGATATACACATCGAACTTATAGTAACAGATAAAATTTGACAATTACATAAACAAGTTGGAAAGTCAAGAATCCACGATCCCACTACATGCATTACGATTGAACGTTTAAACAATCAATTTGCATGAGAAATATCAGTGGTTGATGGTGAGAGAATCCGGTCATTTGAATGTTAACTCTTCAGTTCCAAGGGAGTACGAACATAGAAAATTAGGAGGTGGGGATCAAAAAATGAGAAATTTCAGACAGAAATCAAACCGTAGCGCAACGTTTAGAGTCGTTATTTGGAACAAAGTCCATACCTTTAGTCGGTCCACCGACCATGATTACGGCGACAACTTTTTCCTCCGAGCTACCCATCTCCAATCAACTAAAACCCAGATCCCCAAATCCTCAAAAGTCTTCAAAGCTCCTGTTTGCTTAAAGCGCAAATCAAGCCTTAAAATTCCAGAGTACGGAGACAGAGTAACCTAAATTGCTAAATCACAATGCCACCATTCAAACGACTTGGATCACAAAGACATCACGAACTCGCTGTCGAGGCTTTAAGAGATCTTGCACTTGTTGGCAAATAGTTGGAAACCGTACGTGAGTAGTTGATGGAGAGAAAGAGTGTCTTTGTGTCTGTGTTTTGTTGGTAAAAAGAAGGGTTGGATAACGGGGCAAAAGGGATGTGAAGACGAGGGGCAGCGGTTGTAATAGAACAAAGAGAGAAGACGGAGACCACTCGCTTCAGTAGTGACAAGCAACGCGATCGATAAGAGAATTGAGAGTCAGTAACCAAACGCATCTAAATGGAAAGGAACACTCCTCTGTTTGGTGTCTCTGTTTCGTTTGTATAGAAAATGGCAAATTACAGATGGACCTGTGTTGGGACCCTCACCTCTCTTCATGGCCCCCTCTTGTACCCAAAAAGGTGGAATCTCCCAACTTCATGGCCCCCTCTCCTTGCTGTCTAAACGAGGACGCTTGCTAAAATTTATAATTTATTAAAAATCTTTTTATTTCACTTTCAAAATGGAATCAACCTAAGTTGGGTGTATCATCACCTAGGATGCTCTTGTAACTACTACTCAGTCACAAACATGCAAGTTTTAGTTATGGCTTAGACATGAGTTCATAACATTCTTTGTAGACAGAAAGAGATGTTAAGGTGATTCTCGGCGGTCAACTTAAGCCATTTGTGTATAAAAAGCTGTGTGTGTGATCCGTCATCTCTTAACTTGTTTCCTAAGAACCCAAAAAAGAGTGAAGCCGATCTTTTCAGATCTTTTAAAAAGATGGAGGTAACTAGGTCATGTGACAAGCTCAAGACTACAACACCAACCCTTGCTTGGATCTTGGATCAATTAAAATTTTGTATTTGGAACATAAAAAAAACACTATATAAAAGGAAAAATTTTGAAAAAATCAAATAAATGAATACAAAGAATCGTCTTCTCGGTCTTCCTAACTGTAAAAGTAAACTTCTTGTTCATAGCAGGATAACAGCTATCTAGCTAGCTACTGCTGCTGCGTATCAGCACCTAACTGGCCAACTATCCTGCTTCTGAAACATCCTACGCAAATCATGGCCCCAGCTTGTCAATGTTTGAAGTTGTTTTACATTTCGTTACTACCATTTTGTTGGAAACGAGCATATTGTGGGAGTAAAATGATCTCTATGAACTTGGAAAGATCGCTTCCCGACATGTCTGCTTCGGGTTGGATGGATCTTCGACTGTTGAATGAATAATAACCATTGTGATTTAACTGATGACGTGTGAGGAAACCATGTAAGAAACGAGTAAGGTTTTGTCCCTTTTCTTGGGCGAGAAATGTGTCAAAGTTGTAAGCTTATCAGGAGCTTAGTTCTACGGTTTTAACGGTTTCCCTCGGCCAAGCATTAAACTGGTAAGTCGCACGTTTTACTCCATGCAAAGCACCTTCAGCTCTATTTCATGCTAGAGAAATCCCATGCAAAAAAATACGAACATGATCCCACCTTTTAAGAACATAAGCCAGACTGGAAAGGAAACAACCCAAGTGTTTGTTCCTATAATACTCCAATTTCAACTGTGTTTAAACACTTTATTTCCATTGTTCTGGGTACACACCATAGTTCAAAAAAGGCTCTTACAGCTTTGCAGGAGACTGATACCAATTCCATCGATCATCCGATGTATACTGAGTGACCTGCTTCACGTTGAAGTAACTTTCAAGTCCCCTATTTCAAGGAAAAAGAGAAGAGAAAGGAAAGAAGGATTTAGAATTAGAATTGCTTTTCAAGCTCACAGAGATAGAGAAGTCCGCCATTTTTAGAAGAAAGCTCCAAATGAAAATGTATCCTCAGTCTTATATTTCACACTCAAAGCAGAATTTACCTTGGATTTGATAATGGATGCTCACCAGGACCTGAATATTAATTTAAGAAAATAGAACCTGAGTAAGTGATTAGGTCCATACCATTCTCCTAACTCGCGCCCAAAACCGCTGCGTTTGATGCCTCCCCATGGAGCATGACAGAAGCATGGCTGCGAGCAATTGACCCACACAATACCTGACCTAAAAGCCTGTATAAAGGGAGAAAGGGACAAATATCAACTAAAAATGTAAACTCTATCAACCATAATGACATAATTACAACCATGTGACAATTACTACTTAAAGCCTCACCTTGGTCACACGCTCACACCTTTCGACATCATTTGATATCACAGCAGCACCTAAGCCATATCTGTGGAACATGAATAGACTGTAAGAATGAATCTCCAAAGGAAATAAAAGCAACATGGATTAAAGCATGTAAAGAAAATGCTGAAACAAAGAAGTTCGAAGACAACAAATCTATCCTTCAATATGTAATGGTTAGGTTCTAAACTAATTGTTCTAGGTATTTTTCGTTATTAGTTAAATGGCTGCGATCCACTTTAGCAAAAAATAACTAGCCAAGCATTAAGGAGTAAAATCAAAAGAAAACAATCAAGACAAACAAGGAAAATATCTGGCAGAGAAGCAATAGATGGCATGCATCCACATTAAATATTCTAATGCATCACCAGTTGTCAAGATAAGAGTGAAAACTTACTGACTGTCATTTGCCAAATCAATGGCTTCATCTTCTGTACTAAACGTTTTGATACATAGAACAGGTCCAAAAACTTCCTCCCTCCAAATCTCCATGGATGTAGTTACGTCAGTAATGATGGTTGGTTCAATATAGTATCCCTTACCCAAATGCTGCCAATTGTTTTTATCATTTCAATGTCTCCCGTCAAACTTCATACAAGGGAAATACATCAATGAGATGCAAGAACTATACATACCTTTGGATGAGATCCACCATATAATATGGTTGCACCTTCACTCTTTGCCGTTGAAATAAATTTCAGTACTTTCTCATACTGCATCAATGTAGTAAATTACTAACATTACATATTTACGTCTTCTGGACAAGTTAAGTTTGGTAGATAGATTATGAATTCCAAATTATTACATTAACAACCAAATCAAGGAGTATAATTGAAATAACAAGCATTTCCCAACCATTCACAAGTCAGCTTTTCCAAAAAAGAAAAGGACACCAAGAGATAAACCATCGACAAAGAAGGAAGGTGCAAAATTGTCACAAACTTTTACCTGAGATCTAGAAACAAGTGGGCCGAGCTTGCAATCCTCTTCCAAGGGATCTGAAATTTTGATGTTTTTGGTCCACTGCACCAGCCTATCTATAAATTCTGATGCAATGCTTTCCTGACAATGAAAGTTGATCGTAATTCTAAGTTTTCAAACCAAATACTACTTTCATAGTAGTTAGATGTGTTGCTGTATAGAGCTCATAGCAGTTCCTAACTTTTACTTGGGTTTCTTTTCTTTCATCTAAATCCTATAATATGCATCCAGCAATCATCAGCTACTATTGCTATTTGAAACATTTCAGAAATAATATTCTGTTTCCAGAAGGAAAAACATTAACTTTATGTGCAAGCATTTTAAAAAGAACCAAATTCAAAATCCAGCATTTGAAGTTTCAAGTTTCAACAGAAAAAAGGGTGCATGTTTAACTGCATAATCATTTGCTGCCTCATCATGTAGCGATCACAGCATATGTGCTAAAAAATAAACATCCTCGACATGTCACCTTATTGTTCATTTTCCAATAGAAATTGTCCATCTTCCAACCAATTTACTGATGTAAAAGTAAAAAAAAAGCTCCACAGGGATAAAAATTTGTAATAATAGCTATGAAGTTGAATGTTCTTCAGTCAGTTTAAAGTTACTGAAGTGTATGTCAGCTACCAAGGCAATGCTGAGACTAAAGAAACAGAGAAGTATAAGCTGCCACAGACAGAGAGGAAAAGAGGGTGGGTCAACAGATAGGCGATCAAGATGAAGAAAGGAGAAGCAGTATTTATGGATTGCAATTACATGCAGAAGAAGACGAGAGGTTGCACTGCATATCTGGCCATTTGTCCAGAAGCATCCAAACATGGCCCACTCAACAGCTGTTTGAGTCATTCAAGTAGATATATTAGCACAAGCAACAATGGTAAACAAATAATATGCTTGCATCCCTCAAGCAACACAATTTCAAATGCTAGAAGGTTCTCATGTATAACTGATGATGAAAAGGAAAATCAGGCAACCATGGTCAATTGCACTTCAAAAGTGGAACGTGTACTTCAGAACGAACTAACCTTTATCAATATCAACATCCTCAAACACAATAAGTGGGCTTTTCCCCCCAAGCTCCATAGAAACAGGCTGCCAAACAATAATGATGAGACTAAATTTTAAAAGAAAATAATTATAAGCAAAGAAATCTGACACACCTTGATCAATTGAGCTGCACTCGCCATTATCTTGTTCCCTGTAGCTGCACTTCCCGTAAATGCAATCTGTCAGAGAATGAACATATTAGAATTGCAACATGGATCTGTATTGAAAAACAGATGACAACAAGCCACAAAAAAACCAATAAAAGAACAAGATACAGAAGAATGGACCTTATCAACATTTGGATGAGATACCAAAGGAGCACCTGCTTCAGCGCCCAATCCAGTTAGAATATTAAGGACGCCGGGGGGGAGACCGACCTCCCTACAGACTTCAGCCAGCTCTAAACAAGTCCTGTAATGAAAAATAGTTTAGCCAATACAGAATATAATTCATTGAAGTTGAAGGGAGGCAAGTGTCACATGATTGAAGACATACACAGATGCCAGTTCAGATGGTTTCAGTATTGCAGTGCACCCTGCAGCCAGGGCTGGAGCGACTTTCCATGTGGCCATCAAAAGAGGGTAATTCCTTGAATCAAATAAAGGGAGTAAATTTTTGTGTTACAAATGTTAAACTTCTTGTCAGTAACAAATAGTCAAAATCGTTATAGGAAAAATCATTAGCAATACACCACAGTTGTAAGCAAAATAACAGATCATCATTGTCACTCCAAAATTAAGTCCTAAACAATATTTTTACCAACTTGAAGTAATAACAAAATAAATCAACCAACAAATTGAATTTTACACATACTCAAGAAATAGCATAAAGTAGGGAGTTGAGGATTATTCGTGGCAAAAAAGAGGAAATAAACACAATGGAGCAAGGAAAATCCAAAAGCAAGGCAACAAGATCCAAACACTTAACAAAGACTATCAACAATTACCATGGAGTAATCAGCCCAACAACACCAAGAGGTTCTTTAAGAACATAGCTTTTAAATCCTGGATAGGGAAGAGAAACTGGAGTCTTTTCCTTTCCATCTAACTTTTCGGCAAGGTCCGCATAGAACTCAAAACACACAGAAACATCTTCCTGGAAATAAAATATATGTAAGACTATGCTCAAGTTGAAAAATGCATTGATTATCCAATGTCAAAGGCTTACTATGTCTGCAACTGCTTCAATATATGGCTTTCCACAGTCAATACTTTCAAGTTTTGCCAATTCAATTTTCTTCTCTGCTATCTGCAAGCAAGCAGTAATACACGAAAGTTTAATGAATACAAAAAGAACAGAGAAGTAATAAGCTTCTGCGAGCTCACACGAGAGACAGGAAGGAAAAAGAAAAACAGAGCTTCAAAAGACAATAGCGAAAATGATGGATGGATTTCCATAATTGTATTTCTTTGTTGAGACTTAATATCAGTATTAAGAATGTGCAAAAAGTAATTGGAACAAGGATACAGTGCTTAAAGATCTATACCCTTTCTAATTGTACCATCCCAAAACTTCAATCACATTACATAAAGCCCTCGATTATCTCACGAACAACTAAACAAGTAAAAGATCTAGACTATAGACTGCTATCAACAATGTAAATTAACAGTTTGAAGAAAGACTTAAACAAGCTGAACGAAGCAGAAAATCATCAGTCTGAGAAAAAGAGATGGAAATTTTTGGGTAAAACAGTTTGGGAAGCGAAACAAGACAAACCCCTAAAGATCAAATCCAGCATTACCTTAGCAGCAATAGTACGCAAGTACTTGGCGCGATAAGCACCAGAAGTAAAGGCCCAATCTTTGCCTTTGTTCCGGTAAAATGCTCTACGAGCCGCTTCCACTGCAATCTCCACATCTTCTTTCGTAGCTGCGGGAATATCACCTGAACCCAGTTCCACCAGCTCAACACAATCAAATTTCTCTACTCTTGGACTCCAACAACAAGACAAATTCATATTACACAGCAAAAACTGAACCCAACCCACGACCCAAAAAAAGGAAAACTGCAGGAACAAGCCCTCGCAAATGAAGTTAAACAAGCAAACAGAAGCTAGTTCAGATGGAAAAGCATTGAACAGACAAACCGATAACATCTTCGGTAGTGGGGTTGATGATCGGAATCCGCTTCTTGAGCACGGGCTCTCTCCACTCTCCGTCGATAAAAAGACGTCGACTTGCAATAGGTATAGCCATTTTCAGAGCTTGCAAGGCTGATCTGGTTTAGAGTTCTAAATTGTGGAAGCCTGGAAGGGTAAACACTGGAAAAGTGAGTTGTTATTGTAAGCCAAGAAGTCTTTTTTGAAGTAGTGAATAGTCTTATTATCTTATATGGAGTTTGATTAGTAACATTAACATATCTTTTGGTTACTGAAGCAATAAGTATGATTTGATGGTTTAGCATATGTTTTGTGGGGAAGCAACAAGAATGAATTGATGGTTACAGCCGACCTCTCCGCGTGGCAGGTCCCGCAGGCTGCAGTTTAGACATAGCATACCCTTTTCCCCATTTGAGATCCTATGTTCTAATAACTCTGACCTGTGTACCCCTTAAATTTCAGTCATTCATTGTTCTCTGACCCCAATAAAAGGTACACAAGAGCCGGAACGAATGGCTGGGATTGAAGGGGTACACAAGAGCCAGAGTTATTGGGGACAGAGGAATAGGTCCCCCTTTTCCCCACTGCTATGTGTGAGACTTTGTTACCAAACCATTACAAGTCTACACGCGTTTCACTCATGGAGCCAGATCCAAGGAACTACGAGTTGAATTTCTGAATTAGTCAAAGTTTCAGTTATTTTTTGTTATTTTTGTTTTTAAGTGATTCCAGTTTTGTAGGAGGGTGTTCCTCCACTTTCCTTTACATGATGTTAGTTGAGGAGGTCGTTCCTCCATGTCGAAGTAGTGCTCCTTTGATGTAGGAAAACAGTTGTTATCACTTCTTGTATTTAAACAATAAATCATCAATGCATTGGGATGCTTCCAAAATCCAATCAAGTCTTTGAGCACTTAGTCTCAAGAGGTTTAAGGCTCCCTCCTTTGAGCCAAAGTTGTTTATGACCAGAGGTAGTAAAAAGAAGACTCTTAACTTGAACCCCCAAACACCTAACCTAAACACTCAAACTCCTTCCACATCCTTAACCCACAGACCCATAACCAGATCCATAACCCGGGACCATAACAGACTTCTTGTCATTTTATGCTTGCTCGTTTTCTTGTCTCCAGATGACGTCGAAATTATATTGTGTATGGTTACTGTCTTTAGTAGTCGGAAACGGAACATAATAAAAATTTAGAAACGGAATGGAACAAAAATTGAAAACGGCGAAGTGTTTAGTTGTGATATACAGAACATTAAAAACTGTCTCCGTCTCGAAGAAAAAAATATATTTAATTGCAGTGAACGGTTTAGTTTGACACACGCGGCCAAACGTCCTTGCCTAGTTTTGTTATCCACAGTAGAAGTAGTTTGTCTTAGATTGGACTTGGACCAGTATTAAGCACAAACTCGATCGATTACATGTGCTAGTCCATAGAACATGTAAGTACTTTTTGATGGGCCTTTGATCATAGGTCTTAAATTCTGCGCATGGGTCCATCCTTTTTAACGTGCATGTGTGCCTGTGTTCATGTTCTTCTAAAAATGCCTTGTTTTTACTGCTCATAATATATAACACCGAGACTTCGACTTGTAGTAAATGAAATTTATATCTTTTTTATAATTTTCAAAATAATATATATTAATTGTAAACTCTAACTGGTACAATCAGTATTCTGAAACTTGGACCGATCATCGAACCGGTAGCCTTATTGGTTACCGGTTTGACCGATTCGATCGGTTCAACCACCGGTCGAACCGGTGTGACGTAATAATTATGCAATAATTATATATAATATTTAAAATATTAAAAAA
>JANIHZ010000007.1:46302969-46316869 GCA_027478365.1 Erythroxylum rufum
CACAAAGTTACATAAAGAAGGATATTTAGATCCTTTCGATTATGAATCATATGAAACTTGTGAATCTTGTTTAAAGGATAAAATGACCAAACTTCCCTTTAGTGGAAAAGGACAACGTACTAATGAGTTGTTAGAGCTTATACATTCAGATGTATGTGACCCTATGTCTACTCAAGCTAGAGGAGGATTTTCATATTTCATAACATTCACAGATGAAATATGAAAATCCTCGAAACCGGACCCCAACTGGAAAACGAAACGAAAAACGGAAAACAAAAGAGAAAAAAACAAATGGAACGGAAACAATTCGGAATCACAAAACAAAGAACGGAGGGAAGAATCGAACGAACGGAATACAAATTGAACTGAAACAATTGACGAAACGGAAGCAAATGAAATCGAACGAATCGGAAGAACGAGTAACAAAGCGAAAACGAATCAAATGGAACAAATTTTCGACATCCGCAAACAAAAATCTTCTAAAAGCGTTGTCGCATTGGAAACCTTAGACTAAACCTATCCAAAAACGATGTATTTTTTTTTCATTCTTATTCATCTTTAATCAATCTCATACAAATCAAACGAATTCAAAAACCCATATGCAATCCATCCATAATTAAAACTCAATTCTTATACATCTTCTTAATCTTGCATATCTCATCGATTTAGTCAAATTCCTATTATGACATTTTCCATAAAAACTCTCACATGACTAAAATACAAACCAGCCCCACCCAATTTCACAAAAATTGGACAGCATAACGGCTGTATTTTAAGAATCCCAAAAATCTGCAAAAGGATTCAAAACACTTCTATAATCCCAAACAAAACTCAAATCATCAGACCTCCCGTCCGGAACCCAAAACTCAATCAAACGCAAATCTATACCTATAACACTTCAATAATTTGCAATCATTCAACATCACCGGACCCCCTGTCCGGAACTTATAACTCAATCACAATCATATCTCAATTCATAATCATATGAAATTGCTATTCATATCTAAACCTATCCATAAACATCTCGATTCAAATACACAAGTCCATAATTTACTTACATATATCGATTCCATAATCATCCATAAACTCAATTCCATACATAAATTATAGTTCAATTCCATGCCTAAATTCATAAATCACTTTTCTCTTCCATATACAAAACCATTATTTATCAAATACATCGTCAAACCAAAATGGCATTCTGAAGCCACGCTACAACATCAATTGCAAAAACCGAAATAAATAAGAATACATATTTCTCCAAAATACACAACATATGTCTAACTCTTAATTTTTACAAAAACCAATTTAAACAAACAAAATTCCATCACAACATAACGGACGAAATAACTTTCTTTCATCCGATCTCCTTCTTGATTTCCTGGAGATGGGAATGAAAGGGGGTGAGCTTTACAGCTCGTGGATAACATATTTATAATAGAAAAATAAGCAAAAATATTTTTCCAAAACTTTTACCATCTTAAAATTTCACAGGCTAAAATTGGCAAATCTCTTATTTCTCAAACTTTTTCACTTTTCAAATCATTCATAAACAATTTCATAAATTTCACGGTTGAAAAACCTCAATTTCTCTTTTCTTAAAATTCTCAAATTTTCTTTCCTTCTTCACAAATCATGTACAATTTTAAAACATGAATGCATCACATCATAAACAAATTAAAAACACATAGTACATCAAAATGGTTTGGGTCGGTCCAAATGCAACGTACTGCACATTCCCGCATAGCATTCCTGTGCAGCCGTAAACAGAACGTACTACACCTTCCCGCATAGCGGTCAGTGTAGCCGTGAACTTATGGGAGTCCTTAAAAGGAACTCCAATGTCACTAGCGGGCAGGACAAATGCACTTGACCTAAACTTAGGGGACCTAACCAAACCCACATACCATATAATTCATACTTGAAAGCGAATTGCCCAGAGGCACACTTCAAAACCTTATTTTCACATCGCATCTTATCAAACAAATTTCATTCATAATTTTCCCTAAATTTCAAAATTCACATAACAATAAAATTCATATATCAAAATGTCAATCATATATCACACAAATTCATATATCAATTGCACAATTATTTACAAACAAGGAATGCCATAATTTTCATAATTTCTCAATTCAATCATAAATAACGAATTTCATAAATTTCCTTAATTTATCAAAACATTTTAAAACTTGAAAATAATTTTTCAAAAGCATTCGGAATTAATAAAATCCAATACTTTCTTTCTTTCACTTTCTTTATTTTTCAAGAACACAAATTAGCTTGTAAATCAAACCAATTCCATTTATAAAATTCCACAATTTCTAAATCCCATAATCATTTTTCAAGCATTTAAATCCAAAGGGTTTTTTTAAACCTGAAAGTCAAAGCATACATCAATTTCTCATTCAAAACTAAGAAAGTAACAATTGTATCGATTTTATCAAAATCATCCGAACAATTGTAGCAAATATTTTCAAACATTAACATAAACCATACTTTATAAACAATTCCAAAAGCCATGAATTTAATCATTCAGAAATCAAAATTTTCCAACATTTATATAAACAATATTTTATAAACAATTCCAAAAGCATTCGGAAATCATAATTTTTTTCAAACATTTTTATAAACAATATTTTATAAACAATTCCAAAAATATTCGGGAATCATAATTTTTCAAACATTTTCATAAACAATATTTTATAACCAATTCCAAAAGTATTCGGAAATCATAATTGGCTACCTACCTAGGCTTGGACATCGACCTATCCCTCTCCTTTCCTGTTCTGGTCGGTAATGGCGACAGTATTCATAGTGAACGCAATGTCTAATTACATATCCAGGGTACTGATATACAAATTGATTTCTACGTCCTCCCCCTACATGGCTCCGACGTTGTCTTAGGCGTTGCTTGGCTTGCAACACTTGGGCCAATCATCACGGATTATGCTACCTCGACCTTTAAATTTGGATTCGGCTCTTCCACTGTTTCTTGGACTGGATTCCAGGGTAATGGTCCTCAACCCATACAGCTGCACTCCTTACGCCGAACCCATGAAGTCGGCGCGGTTGCCGCTTACTTTAACCTCCAGGTCCACCTACACCCCACCACTTTATCCCCGGCTCCGCCGGCTGCCTTCGCCAATCTTCTCCACCAATTTAGGGACATTTTCACCAAACCTAGTGGCTTACCTCCCTCTCGACCCATAGACCATTCCATTCACCTCATCCCCGACTCTTCCCCTGTTAACGTTTGTCCCTACAGCTACCCACATTTCCAAAAACACGAGATAGAGAAGCAAGTCTCAGATATGCTCAGTGATGGAATTATAAGGCCGAGTACCAGTCCATTTTCTTCTCCGGTGTTACTGGTCAAAAAGAAAAATGGTACATGGCGCTTTTGCGTCGACTACCGCGTGCTCAACGCGATTACCATCCGGGACCGTTTTCCTATTCCGACCGTCGACGAGTTGTTCGACAAGCTCTTCGAGGCCAAGGTTTTCTCTAAGCTTGACTTGTTGGTTAGATTCCATCAAATCTTAATCCAACCCGAGGATGTCCACAAAAATGCATTCCGCACTCACGAGGGCCACTACGAATTCCTCGTCATGCCCTTCGGCCTTACGAATGCACCCTCCATGTTCCAGGCTACCATGAATGGTATCTTTAAGCCCTTCCTTCGTCAATTCGTACTAATCTTTTTTGATGACATTCTTGTCTACAGTCAGAGTTTAACTGAGCACCTACACCATTTTCATTCTGTATTTGCAACCTTGCGTGCACACAGTCTCGTCGCCAAGGAGAGTAAGTGTCTTTTTGGGCAATCCAAGATTGAATACCTAGGTCATATCGTTACCGCACACGGGCTAGAAGTCGACCCGAGCAAGATTTCCCCAATTCAACAATGGCCTGTCCCCACCGATGCCAAGGGCGTGCGTGGATTCCTTGGCCTTGTCGGCTACTACCGCCGCATTATCCGCGGTTTTGCTCGCATTGCCTCTCCCCTGTCTGATCTGTTGAAGAAGGACAGCTTCTGTTGGCCCGACACCGCACAGGCGGCTTTTACTCAGCTCAAGGATGCTCGAAGTCACGCTCTTGTACTGTCACTAGCTGACTTTTCCTCCCCATTTACCGTCGAAACAGATGCCTCCGACACTGGCATTGGGGCTGTGTTAGTCCAACATAGGAAACCAGTCGCCTTTTACAACCAAAAACTCTCCCCCCGACTGCAGGGATCGCCAGCCTACCACCGCGAAATGTATGCCATCACTCAGGCCGTCAGGAAGTGGCGTCAATATTTATTGGGGAGGCGTTTCACCATCGTCACCGACCAGAAGGCCCTAAAGAACCTCACTGCCCAAACCATTCAAACGCCCGAACAACAACACTGGCTATACAAGCTTGTGGGATACGATTTTGAGATGTTATACCGCCTCGGCAAAATGGACACAGTAGCAGATGCCCTCTCCCGCGCACCATCGGGTTGTTTTCTGGCATTATCAGTTCAAACTTATGGCCGACTGGAGGAATTCTGCACCTTAAATGCATTCCATCCTGAGTTACTACAGCTACGGACTAAGATCGCCGCAAATGATCCTAACTATCGACATTATTCAATCCATGATGGCCTCGTTTTCTTTCGCAAACGACTCGTGGTACCGAAAGAACCACGGCTCCGTACAACCATCCTTGAAGACTTTCATTGCTCCGTGATCGGCGGCCTTGCCGCGCCATACGCACCTTCCACAGGGTCGCTGCAAATTTTTATTGGTCCTCGATACGCCGTGACATCCATCAGTTTGTTCGGGAGTGTATGATCTGCCAAACGATGAAATCCCCCCAATTATCCCCGGCGGGCCTGCTACAGTCGTTACCTCTCCCTGATCATGTTTTTGAAGAAATCAGTATGAATTTTATCACCGGCCTTCCTCCTTCCTCTGGCAAAACCGTAATCTTTGTTGTCGTCGACCGCTTGTCGAAGTTTGCCCACTTCTTCGCCTTGCCCAGTAACTTCGATAGCGCCAAGTTGGCTTCTGTCTTCCTGGATGGGGTGGTAAAGCTCCATGGCATACCCACCAAAATTATCAGTGATCGCAACCCACTATTTTTAAGTAAATTCTTTGCCGAATTAACTAAACTCCAAGGCACCACGAGGGCCCTAAGTTCTGCCTACCACCCAGAGACCGACGGTCAGACCGAAGCTGTCAATAAAGTCTTAGAAATGTATCTCCGCTGCTTCGTTTTTGACACTCCTCATACCTAGGTCTCGTTGCTTCCATGGGCCGAGTATTGGTATAACACTTCTCATCACAGCTCTGCTGGAATGACGCCATTTCGAGCCCTTTACGGTCGTGACCCCCTACGCTAATACACTATGTCCCCAGCACCGCCACCCTAACAGCCGTCGATCAAGAGTTATCCTGCCGTGATCACATTTTAGCCCAGCTTCGGAGTAATTTGCTTAAGGCCCAAAACCGAATGAAGAACCAGGCAGACAAACATCGTCGCGACGTTACCTTCAATGTTGGCGACTGGCTTTTTGTCAAATTGCAACCTTACCGCCAACTTTCGGTTCGACTCCACCGCAATCAAAAGCTCGGGCAACGGTATTTTGGCCCATTCAAAGTTCTCCAGAAAGTCGGCCCTGTTGTCTATAAATTGGATCTTCCCCCATCGGCTCACATTCACCCAGTTTTTCATGTATCGGTCTTGAAAAAATGTGTCAGCTAACCACACACTCAGAGCATTCCATTGCCCATTCTCGAGTCTGATGGAGACCAGCGCACTCCCTCTCACATTTTGGCTACACGCGACCTAATGATCGAAGGTAAGAAAGTGCCCCAGGTGCTAGTACAATGGGAAGGATTGGGAACTGACGTAGCTACTTGGATGCCTACCGAGGAATTTCGCCGAGTCTTCTCTAACTGGAACCTTGAGGACAAGGTTGTGTTCGCAGAAGGGAGCAATGTGACGGGCCTTGACCCGACAGCCACCGACCCGCCAGTTACGGGAACCAACTCAGTTGAGAAGCCGTTAGTCCAGCGCAAGTCACAGCATTACAAAAGAGAGCTAGGGATCCTAAAAGATTACGTGTTAGGCTAGCCTGGATTCTATTATGAAATTAGTTACTACAGTAGTATAAATAGACTGGAAGTAGCAGGATGATGACTAGGAATTTGCTTGTATTACTCGACCTTTCTCTTCTTTTGCTGAGCACAATTCTGTGCTAAGCTTCTCTTCTCAACCCTCTGTATTTCTGATCACCTTCTCTGAACCTCTCTGACTCCTGCTTGTACTTCCCTATTTCCAGAAATAAACAATATCCTCGCCCAACAGCTTACTCGTACTTGAGATCACTACATTTTTTCACATTAGTAATAGTAGTACCGATGGAATCCATTATCAAAACACAGATGTTTGATTAGAGATTAGTGATTCACTTCATTCTGAAGTTCTTACGATAGAGGCAGTGTTGAGACTAGGCATGACAATGGCTCAACTTTTTCCTGAACTCAAAATTCAATCTAAAACTTAACATTTTTTAACTAGACCCGAATTCTACCCAAATCAGCAGTCAAAGCTTAAACTATTGTTGTCATGCTTAGGTGAGGCCTCAATGCCAATTAGCATATAGTGAAGGGTTTAACTGGCTTTAATTACTATGCTCATAAATTGATCAACCTTAAGTTTGAGCTCCAAAGCAAACATATAATGCTCCACTTTTGAATTTTCCTAAGATATCTAAGAAGATATGGCTCCCATTACAAAAAATGGGAATTAAAGGGCCTGAAAGAAATAAAAAAACTTTAATTCTGATTATATATAATAAATCTTAACATATGTACACTTCCTCCATCAACCCCACCATCCCCACCACTTTCCACCATTCTATGCAACACTCTCCCATGGAGCTGTGGCGCTCCCAAAAATTCCTAAACCACAATTATCTAAATAGTTCTCAAAATATACCATTAATCATTAAATTCCTCATTAGTTCCAAAAGAGAGAATCGTTTGTCAAACATAAAAATATTTTATAAAACACAATTACTCAAACTATCACATTAAAAAATATATACACAATCAAATAACTTTACTCAATTAATCTGCTAGCCCCACCTAAACTCCACTCTGTCAGTCTCGTACACTAGGGTTATCGATAATCACTTGATCTAAAAAAAATGGCAAGGGGTACGATGTCTACTCAATAAGAATAACTGACCATACCCTTAAAACCAAATAACTCAACAAATAATTATAAAACTTAATCCATTGATTAAAGCATACATATAATACAAACATACACAACATTACTTAGTCTAATCCAAACAATTATCAAACATCTCAAAAATTTTACCAAACAATGATTACCATAAATATTAATTTATAACTACCATTTATGCTTTATTCTATCATTAACTGAATTGTCTGGGCCCTGCTTAACCTAGCAGGCTTACATTTAATGTTGTGCCGACTCATTTCATCTGATCATAATCTCTTACCAAGTGGAATCGTAATTAAATGTATAAATATCGACAAAGGGTACCTTAATATTTCAATCTTTCTTGGTACCTCGATACAACTCTAGTACTTAGCAATCAACACAGGATATCCCCAAGACTCAGGATATCCCGGTACCACTTCGGTACTTAATCATGGGCACAAGACATCCCTAAGACTTAGGATGCCATGTTATCTGCTCGATGGACAGATACCTAGCTACCTTCGCTCTTCTCTAAATAACCTATCAATTTATGACCATCAAATGTAGCCTATCCTAGGCAAGCCACCGATTCTCAATTTTCACCAATTATTGACAACATATTATCAACCAATCTCTATTTAATTAATACATTTACTGTCAAATTAAGAAGCAATACACCTTAATATAAAATTGAATCACCTTGTACTACATTAATTATTTGATAAATAAAATAAACATAATTCATGTATGTAACTATTAATCATTAATTAAAATTAACAAGCAATACACCTTAATGTATCATTGAATCACCTTGTACTACATTAATTATTTGATAAATAAAATAAACATAATTAATGTATGTAACTATTAATCATTAATTTAATTAATGATTAATTCAAAATATCAATCACTATAAAATAATTTATTAACAACAAAACTGTAATAGCCACATACCCCTAGAAGGATATATAGATGCCACACAAAACAGTACAAACAAACCAAAGCATACAAAATCTTCTCTAAAACATTTCAAGCAAACATACATGATATTACATTGAACTTAATACAAACTTGTTTTAAATGCCAATCCAAACTGAGATATAGTTATTACAAACTTACAAACACATTCACATTTATACATATCAGATACAAGCCAAAATCAAACTCAAAATTACGTTATGATCAAAACAAATCTCAGACTCCTCTGGCCATTGCAGTTGACTTATCCCAGTCTTTACAAACGTCTCTCAGAACCTACACGGGGCAAATCCACCGTGCTAAGCATACAACTTAGTGAGTAATAACTAAACTATGCATAAACTGACAATCAAATATACTGAATCAAGTTATAGCGTAAGCAAATAATGAATTTCAGAACAGTTTGCATAGATAACAGAATTGAGTATCAGAAGAAGGCATAATCCCTTTAGATCAAAATATAAATTTGTTTATATCAATATCCAACATGTATCAGAATAAAAAACCAGATGACTGCTAATCCATCAATAGAAGTGGGTAACGGGACTTATACAGGAGATACCATGATTGGTATCATAGAACTAGAGAGACTTACGTCTCAATAACAAATGACACCGAAGTGTCAGTAACAGAAGATACTTAAGTGTCACAGGAGCAGCTACAGACCCTTCTAGGCATGCCTATTTACCCACAACTAGGACTTAACAGATTCAAAAGCAGAACAGGTTCATACATTCAACAACTCAGGCATTCCCAATTCAATACACACATATAGCATAAGTTAAATCAATTTAGTATCAAATAGAACAAATGAAGATGAGGCTGTCTTATATTACTCACAATAGCTCCCTTTTCTCTTATTGCCTTGAAGTTCCAGCAATATCTGGAAGCGATCGTTCGACGTGCTCGTCTATATGCAATCATATATAGTTTCATATTACTACGTTGCTTAATTAACTGAATAAGCACATTTAAGAATGTATCATGTAATATGCATGTTCAACGACAAATTCTCGGGTATATTTCCTTACTAAACTGATGTAAACATCAATTGTACTCCAAAAGTTCCAAAATTCATACACTCAATTACTATTCCAGCTTTTGCTGGAAGCACCTCATTCGGGTCAACTTTGCATAATCAATAAGATCAAGAAAATGATGTATTTCTGTAACACTTTCTTCCAGACAATTGTTCCTTTGTGTCTTAAGTTTCTAATAATACCAAGATCATTCAATTTTGTTTATTATTTAATGAGTTATGCTCAAAATACCATAGATTGTGTACATTTGAAATTTTGGCTAATGCATGATCATACATTCAAGTTGTACATCTCATATCTCTCAATTCCAATATCCAAAAATTACAAACTTCATACCAATCGAAAGATAAAAGAATAAGCTATAACTTTTGTGAAGACACCTTTGTTTGATTCGGCCTAAATCAATACAATTTATTTAATAACTACAGGACATAATTTCTGCGTTGGTAGCACTACAGCTTAAGCCAAGACTCCATTTGATGCCAAATTTTGAAATTCTTAAAGACAAAACTAAAATTAGACTTCATCAAGAAATTTGTAGACTTATGTCTCTAGTTTAATCTGAATTAAGAATCAATTCATTGAGGAACCTACAAATCAAGATATAATTAAAATACTTAAGCATGTTCAGTGAAAATTCTCCGGTTCATAACATTCCAGCACATTTCCTCACTTTCATCCTAAATCCATTAATCAAATCTTTCCCGAACGAATTTAGATGGCTCTAAATTTTTATGGAGAGAAAGAACAATGTCTTAGGAGTCTATTGGCTCAAGTTCCAAGTCATTTGGAGATCGGATGACAAAGTTGTGGCTAAAAGAATCAACAAAGTTCGGTTTTGGAAAAACCTTCGGGTGCAACTCCTCTTCTCTTCGCTCTTTAAAACGCAGCCTTCATCTTCTTCCATTTTTTCAGATTTTCTCACTTCTATCTTATTCAATTAACACATATGATACTTAAACCAACTCTTTTACTTCCGTTTCAGCTCATCACAGCACAAATAATTCAAAAATCCAAGATTTAAACATAAACATCAAAACCAACATCTCTCACGCATGTTCCCTATTTTCTATATTTTTCTCCATGTTTCTGTACTTCTTCATTCTCACAACCGAATTTATTTCTTCCCCATATCACTCATGCATGAACCCATGTACAAAATATTAAAACATTATCAAATGTTATTCACGAAAAACTTACTTGATTTAATGAAATTTCAGCTCAAAAATTCCATATTTCCTCATCCTTTCAAGCAAACAAACATCAACTCAAACTTATACTCATCTTCAGTTAGTTCTCCAGAAACTGAGAGTTAGAAACCAAATACACAAACATGCACAACAGGTAGTTTCGGTGATGGATGAAAAGAAGAAAGAAAAGAGTTTTAGTTGGTGTTTTCGGTGGTGAAGAAGAGATGTAAGCTGCAGAAGTTTTTTCTCCAAACAAGATGATTGCGTGGATGGATGACCCAATGACACATGGCACCCATGCATGTGGGCCATGTGTCACCCTCCCATTTGTCTCTTATTCTATATTTTTTTGTCCAAAATACCCCAAATTTTCGAAAATTCTCTAAAATTCACAAAAAACCGAAATAATCATAATACTCTCCAAATAAATTTTCACCGCAATTAATCTACAATTCACATTTTTATCGCATTTATAAGTCAATTATACCCAGAAAATGTCAATGAATGTATGTACAATTATTTGTATATGTCAAAACTAGTTATGCACGTATAAGTGAATAATTAAATACGCAAAGCATACAATGCACTGCTAATTCCTCAATATTCTAACCCCTAACATGGAGTGTTACAAAAATGATATGATATTATAAGAGTATAATCCAAAGTTATCCTTACCTCGATTTCAGACTTAACTAATTAATAGTCCCTCCTTAATCAAACTATTGGACCTAGAATTTACAAAATTCTATTATTCTAATTTACGAAAAATTTCAACTTAAATACAATTAATAATCCAACATTTTTCTCTTTTCTAATCTATTCTTAATTATAGAAAAATATATCTTTACAAACCTAACCACCATAATTACTAAAATACCTTTAACTAAGTAAAAGTCCTATTTTACCCTCATTCAATCCAATTAAAACCAAAAATGACTTTCTTGGAAGTAAATTCCAGACTTGCCCCTTTACTCTTTGCATTTCCTATTCCGCCCCTTCATGCAACTTAAATTTTTAAAAGATGTCATCTTATTCACCTTCCCCTCTTCTCCTATCTCCTCTTCTTTTATCATTTTTTAGCCACATTTTCTCCATTTTTATCCTTTCATGCAACTTCAATTATTGTCCTAAACAATCACAACATGCAAACCAACTAGGATGACCAAAATTCACAAAAGAAGACATAAAATGGCAGCCAAAAATTTACCAAAGTGTTAAGGGGTTTTGAAGTTATTAACCTCCATAACTTTCTCTCAATTTTTTGCAAAACAAACCCAATGGGAGAACACATAAGAGAAGTGTCACATGCAGGACAAAATAGTGCATTTAGACACACTTACCAGTTGGAATAGTTGAGAGAAAAGATGAAGAAGATGATGATTTTCGTTGGTCTTTCTCTATTTTTGCAGCTGATAGTTTTTATATGTGTTTAGAAGTATGGGTGGGGTTGTGAGTAAGTTTATGTTAATGATGGGCTTTACAAATAGTCTTTATTTAAACACATACATAACATACATAAAAATCCATAAACTAAATCTTTCTCTTCCCATTTCTTTTTATCAATATCCAATTATAGGATTAAAGGTTTTTCTCTTTTTTTTAAACCACGAAGCTTTATATATATATCAATTAATAAAAGTGGGTGATGATGGGGTTTTGGTTGCCTTGAAACTCGAAAGAGAAAGAATTAACCAAATCCACTTAATGGAAAATACTCAAAACTTGAATTTTGATTTTAATTAATATTGCTCATTCTATCATTATATAGTAGTAGTGATGCATGAGCATTACAATGAATTGGATGTTGGATAATTTTGTCCTTTCCCATAAAGTTGGACAACTATTAATTGCATTTTTTGGTTTTTAAATAAATTATCAGTTAAGTTACGTTATTTGATCCAGATAAAGATAATAAAGTGGCCCAATAAATTATCTAGATTAATGGGTCAAAGTCCGGGTAGAAAATAGATCCCAATTATTGTGAACTTGGTCCATATCGGCCTTGTGATAGGGAAACCCGATATAGAAGCTATATAAAGGTTAAGGTCTCCTGCAGTGTAACATCCCGATACCCATGTTAAGGCTAGAATAGTAATTTATGAGAAAGTACTGTGAAATTAGAAAAATGCACGTCATGCATAAGTTAAATGTGTCACGCACATTTTTGCACATATACAAATAATTGTACATGCATTCATGACATTTTTTCGGGTATAAGTGATTTTTAATTAAAGTGTAGATTTTGGATTAATTACTTATTTGGTAGTAAAAATTTATTTGGAGACTATTAGTAATATTTTGGAATTTTTGAAAATTTTAGGAATTTTTCTGAAAATTTTGGAATATTTTAGACTAAGAAAATTGGACAAATGACATAATGACATGTAACACTTATAAGAGGCTGACAAGTGGCTCACATGCAAGGGGGCCACATGTCTATGAATTATTAAAGTAAGATATTAGGCAAAAACTTTCATTGTTCTCTCTTCGGATAGCTTGTTCTTCACCGAGTTTTGGTCTTCATTATCATGTTATGATTTTCTGAAAATAAGGTAAGTAAACTTCTAAGTTTCTGAGTTCCATAACTGATTTTTTTTGTCATGTTTTGCTTGTTGTAAATAAACACATGCATGAGATAGATGAGTTGCAGTAACTATACATGAAACCGTAGGTGAGTTTTGATTTTGGTGTTTGGTTTGAATCTTGAGTTTTGAGTTGTATGAGAGTAAGATGGGCTAGAATAGGAGTGGAAATGCATGTATAAAATGTTGCGTACATTTTAAAATGTTTAATTTTGAATGCAATGCTTTCACGAAATGTTTTGTATTCTGTATGTTCTATGTGTGAGGCACTCGCAATATCCTCCCAGGGGGTATTAGGGCGTCACGTGGTGTACTGGGCAACAATCCTATGTTCCTGAAGAAACTTCGCAAGAGGACTAGGTGCTTGTCCACTTTTAGTGTGTCTACCATAGTACTCTCTGTTAAGTTAAAATGACTTCACGATTAATAATTTTGATGATAAGCAAAATACAGACGAAGAAAAACATAGACGAAGCAAAACACAGACGAAGCAAAACACAGACGAAGCAAAACACAGAAAAAGAAAAGCAGACGGAAGCTAAGCAGGAAAGCAGATGCTAGAAAGGCAGATGCAAGAAAAGCAGACATAAGAAAACAGACACAAGAAAGATAGAAGCATCAGTCGTAGTTAGTTACAGAACTCAACTGAATAACCGTTTCTTTAAAGAATCACGATGAAGTTATCAAGAAGCAGTTGAAGACGAAGACTATAAATAAGAGTCGAAGTTGAAGACTAAAGACAATTTTTCATATACATACACTCACATATATAGAGAGATACATATACACGTACAAGGGAAGCAAGTGTTTGCTGTGCAAAGATCTAAAGCAAGAAATTTCTGTGCGGAAAAATTAAGAGCTATTTCTTTACTGTAACAAGCTCGAAACACTTTTAGTGTAAAAG
>JANIHZ010000007.1:46480983-46501863 GCA_027478365.1 Erythroxylum rufum
GAAATCTCAGAAGGATTTCTGAGGACTGGACGTAGCCCACGGTTTGGGGTGAACCAGTATAAAATTTCTGTGTCAAATTCTCTCAACTTTTTCTCATATCTTATTGTGATTTAGTTTTATTACTTACGCAAGATATTAGAGAATTATATACGAACGAAAAGTTTTTAGTAAATCTGAATTGAACAAGTATTGTTCATAAGAAGGGTTTAACAAAAAAGGTTACACAATTCAACCCCCCTTCTTGTGTATTTGATTATCATTTACTAACGTGTGATTCACTTCAATATTAATGCATACTTTACTAGGGAGAGTTTTAAGAAGTGTTCTTATAAGCATCCTCTTTTTGTTAAATGTGATGGCGGTGGTAAAGTGTTGATAGTATGCTTATATGTTGATGATTTGATCTTTACTGGGAATGATAATACCATGTTTGAGAAATTTAAGATGTCCATAATGGAAGAGTTTGATATGTCTAATCTTGGGATGATGCATTACTTTCTTAGTGTTGAAGTAGTGCAATCAATTGTTGGAATTTTTATTTCACAAATGTGCAAGAAGTGTTGAACATATTTCAATTGAAGGAGTGCAATCTTGTTAACACACCAACTGAAGTAAGATTGAAGCTTGTGAAAGAAACCAAAGGAGAAAAGATGAATGAGACTCTTTATAAACAAATTGTTGGGTTTGATGTACTTTACAACAATCAGACCAAATATAATGCATGTCGTTAGCCTGATCAGCAGATACATAGAGAAACCAAAGGAAATTCACTTACTTGCTACAAAGAGAATCTTTTGCTACCTCCAAGTAACTAAAGAATTTGGTTTGCGTTATAAAAGAGGAGAAAAAAATAGATTTATTTGGCTTTACTGATAGTGATTTTGCAGGTGATCATGATGTTAGAAAGAGCACCTCAGGTTATGTCTTTTTGATGGGCACAACAACTACTTAGCTTTCCAAAAAGAAACCAAGTGTTATTTTATCAACCATTGAAACAGAATTTGTTGCTGCAATAATGCTTGCTTGTTAAGCATTTTGGTTGAGAAGAATTTTAGAGGAATTGAAGCTTAAGCAAATAGGAGCAACTATTATCTTTTGTGACAACAATTTAGCAATCAAACTTTAAGGAATCCAGTTTTGCATGGAAGGAGCAAACATATTGATGTGAAGTACCATTTCTTGAGAAATCTTTGCAATGATATAGCAATTGAACTTGTTTATTGCAAGAGTGAAGACCAAGTAGCTGACATTTTCACAAGGCACTCAAAAGGGAGACATTTAAAAAACTTAGAAAACTATTGGGCAATTGCTCTTTAAACTAAAACTTGCAATGTTTAGTTTAAGAGAGGGATTGTTGGGCATGGGCTGTGTAGTCAATAAGTTTCTATTTTTATTTTTGAATTGGTCTTTAGGAGTTAGTTTTTGTGATAGCTGTTAGTAGGCATGTTTTCTTATGGAAGAATTTAGGAGTGTTAATCATGATTTTTTTGGGTTTTATTTTCACGTTAATTTATTATGTTTATTGTCTATTTAAAGGCTCAATTACATCAATAAAAGTGTAAGGGAATTTGTATTCATTTTCCTCTCTTGTATTTTCTATTATTCTACAACTTCTATCATTGTTCACTAAGTCACTAAGAAAGGAAAAGTAATGAAGCACAACTTGAGAGTTCTCGATATTCACTCTCTAACTTGAAGGGATGCATCAAAAGAGTCAATAATATCACGAGATTTGTGGAATAAATTTTATAATTATCATAATAAAATAGATTAATTATAGAAATTCACTTTTGTATATATATGTAACTTTTGTCACTAAAATATCATCAAGACAAATTTTATTTTCTCCATCTTTTTTGAGATCCTGGATTGTTAACAGAGTTTCTTTTCAAGAGATGTCGTATGAGGAGGCCTTCTAAAAGTTGGCCCAAGTCAAAGACAGGTTGGAGGAATTCGTTAACCAGTATATGCTTCGTAAATCCACCACCAATATGGTGGTGCTTGAAAAAGTTGAGCTATATGAATGCATGCCACGCTGAAGTTTGGAATTTATTATATGGATAACAAATTCTAAATTGTCCAACCTTTTGATTTTTTTTTAATTTATTGTCCAAATTTTTAAAATTTTCAATTAAGTGACCAATTTTTTATAACCTTAACAACTCAGTTCAAAACATTAATTTTATTAGTATTTTGATGATTTAGCTAACAAAATCTTTTTTGTCCATGACATGTAAACGTCTACGTGAAAAATTAATTATCAACTAATTATTCTTGTAGACTAAAAACCTTACCCATAACCTCTTTCGCATATCAGGTTAGGTATTTTAATCCACATTGATGATTAGCTGCAATTAATTTTTCATGTAGATGCCTACTTATCATAGACAAAAAGATTTCATTAGCTAAATAAACAAAATACTAACAAAACTAACATTTTGAACTGAGTTGTTACGATTATAAAAAGATGATAACTTAATTGAAAATTTTAAAAGATTAGACATTTAATTGAAAAAATCTAAAAAAGTTAGGCACTTTAAAATATGTTATCTCTTTATTATACTATAACTTGAATCAAATTTGAGGAGTATACCGAAACAAATTTGAGGAGTATACCATCTTTAAGAAATTCTATAATGTCTCTTATTACGAAGATATTTCTTTTTAATCCTTTCTCAGCAACCTCTGCAATTAAATTAAGATTTTCTTTCTCTCTATTAGTATAAGAGAATATCTTTGTCTTTTTCATTCACTAATCCTTTAACTTGCTTAGCATACTCAAACTTTATGGTTAGGGCTTCACTAATGGCAGCGTGCACAAATCAATAGGCTATAAAAATAATTAATGGACTCCTACACAAGGTTAGAATTGTGCATCTGTCAAAGCCTGCACATTATTACAACTTTTGAAGGCTTAATACCAACCACTAGCTTAGGAAATGTTGACTACTAAATAATTTTATATTAATTGTGTACATTTTTATATTTCGAACTAAAAATATCTTATTATAAGATAATCTCCATTTTGTTTTTAAAAGTGTCTCATGTGAAAAGATACATTATTGTAAAAGTTAAATATGCAATAAATGTGTTTTATTAGATATAAATAGGATTGCCTTTTAGAAATTAACTCTCTCTAAACACCAACTATTTTAAAGAAATATAGAAGAAGTGTTCTTAGAGAGATAGAAGATACGGAGAGTTTTGGAGCAACTGGTAAAAGTTTATTCTTTATAAATGGAAACAACCTCTTTGTAAAAATTACCAAAGGAAGGCTGCTTATGTTGATGACCCTCCCTCGACCTTTGCAAAGCTATGCATAGGATATGTTGACTTTGACTTTGAGGGTGAGCTTTGGAACAATTGGTAAAGTTGCTCCTTTGTAACCATAAGGTCACAGGTTTAAGTCACTTAAACAACCTCTTTGTAAAAATACAAAAGGAAAGCTGCGTATATTATGACCTTCCTTAGACCCCTACAATCGGGGAGCCTTGTGCACTGGGTACATTGACTTTAACTTTTTTAGAAAATTTATCAATAAGTTAATATCAAAATACTTTTAATATACAAATTATATATAAGTATTTCTTTGACAAACATAATTAGTGATATGTATATGTTATATTATATGAATAACATTTTTTATGTTCAATTTTTTTCCTTATACATGAATTAGATTTCACAATTTAGTTCTTTTTAATTATCATTATTTTTTAATATTGGTTTCAGAGAAAAAAGGTAATTATTATGATCTTTTTCCTAAATATGAGTATTTGTCTACTTTTTGTTATCTAAGAGGACTTATTTTATAAACTTTCATTTAGAAATTTATTAACATATCACGTGCATGAAACTATTTGAATGGTCTTAACAAATTCCTTTATGTGAAACTCTAGGAATGAACAAAACCTATTATAAGAGTGTGTGTGAGACTATGTATATTTCTATAATTTTGTAGGTAAGAAAAATATTGCTTATTAAAATATTTTTTAATACCTTAATCCTTCCTAATAGCTTAGTGGGAGATTAGGTTGGATATTTTCAGACCTGTTGTAACTTTGAATCTTGCATTAGACACAAATTGAGATACGTTCATATCTCAAACCTTATCTCTTCTTGGATTTTCTCGCTATCACACGGCTTCCCATCAGTTTATGTGACAGATCGTATCTTTATTTTCAGCTTCTTAATGTAAAATATGCCATTGTTTCTTCAAGTTTGACTTTTACCTTGTGAGTATAATATAAACCTAAAACATGAAAGTTTTATTTCTCTTTCTAAGCTTTCCATATCATCTCAATTAGATCTTGTATGATAAAGTTATGCCTATTTTATAATAAAATTTAAAACTGTTCAAAATTGTCCAAAGAACTTATTTTGCACTTAACACATCTAGTTGCATCCTAAATATAAATATAAGCACCATCAATATATTTAAGAATAAAATAAGTGTAAATGACTAATTATTAAGAGGGTAAAGCATGTCATTTTGCATTCCTATCAAATTCTCCCATAGTTTTTACTTGTCTTTGGACAAACACTCTAATGTAAACATTAATAAAAAAAATCCTCTAATTCATTTCTCTTGATATAAAAAAGTATATACTCTATAGGCCATAGATCTAAATAAAGCTCAACTAAACTTTATGTCTTATAATTAAGGTTCAGAAGAAAATTTGAACAAAAGTAAACACATTAGTTTCATTCAAAAGTAAATAAAAGAAGTTAGTAAAACTTTCCCTCACTAATTTTGGTCTAGTTACTTAAGTGTTTCATGGATCAAGTATTTCACTCAGGTCTTCCTATATATAAATCCTATGATAGGCTTGCTAATATACGAACTCTCTATTAATTAGATTATATGCATAAATAAATCAAAAGGTCTTTATTTCTCAATTAAAATGGCGTTAGAGTAAAAGGTGAGCAATTTTTTGAATAAAAAGGATAAAACCAATGAAATTAATAGAGCATTTGAAATATATACTGGGTAGATAAAGTAACTAGGCACCTATAACCTACATTATACTTTCAAATACTCAATATCTTCTTCATTCACTCCATCACCTCATCAGGAACATAAACTATTGTTATCATGTCACACAAATAACTCTTATATTTTTTTTCATACATATGACACAATCAAATGTAAATATCCAAGTCCATAGTTCAAATGTAATCCTAACTTTACATTCAATAACAATATCACTTATTCACTAAGCATACCACCATATTTATCTTTGGGTTTCTCTTTTATAAAACCGTTTTATTGATTTGATTCAAATGAACTATTGACCCCTAAAGTTAGTAAAGATATTTAAATTTAAGATCAGGATCATATGATGAGTTTTAATGATATAAAAAAAGTTATAATACTCAAAGGTGCCAATAAGAGATAATTATTCAAGTTGGTTATTTAAGTTGAACGAATTAATTCAAAGATGATATTCATTCTTTTATACACATATATATGACTGTAATCTTAAATCAGCTCAAAGCAAGTTCTAAAGACACATCCGTAAAGAAGAACATCACACATAAAGAAAAACATAGATTGATATAGATAACTCAATCTCATGTGGCATAAAAGCTTATAAGGCCAAGTAATTTACCAACAAATTTACACTTTCTTTTTTGAACTCACTGTTCATGTTAATTAAAGTTCATATCTTCGATTAATTCAATCATTCAATATATGCCACTTTCATACTCAACTAATTAAACCCTATATCATGTATTACAATTTATTCCATTTAGAACAAATCAAAAGAAAACTTTCCAGCTAAAGCATATCTTGGAGCAATTCCTCTCCCACACTTAAACCCTAGATTATCCTCAACACAAAAACTAAATATGCAAAGGAGATACATAAAAAGGAATCAATAATAATTAAATAAATGATAAAGATATGAGGAAATAGAAAAGTAAATCTAATTTCTTTAGTTGTCTCCCAAGTAGCTCATTTATTTATTGTGGTTGATTTGACTCTTCTTATTCATATTACTCTTTATAAATTGAATGTTGAAACTCTACTTCCTCAACATCATCTACTTGAATTCCTTCATGGTAGGGCATAAGATGATGACTATTTAGCTTGAATTTTTTATTTATCTTTAAGCTTTGAATTCTTGTTGCACCATAAGGAAACATATTAATCATAACAAGATTTCTAACCCAAAGGGAGCATAATTACCTTAAGTGACCTTAACCTTAAATCAAAAAGAAGAAGTTTCTATCCGATAACAAATTTCTTTCTCAAAATAGTCTTATTATATAAGGTTTTAGTTCTTTCTTTGTAATTGGTTAAACTATTATAAGAATCATTCTTTAACTCTGTAAGCTCTTATTATTGCAATTTTCTTTAGGTGAAGGCTTCATTTAGATTCATATTGCACTATTTGGTTATAAAATAGGTTTTATGCTTTATTCTATTAGCAGATAACATGGCTTTTCAAACATCAATCTATATAGGTACATGCTGATAAGTGTCTTATTGGTTGACTTATACGACCCATAATGTATCTTTAAGTCTCAACCTAACCATTGTTTTGTGGATAAAAGGTACGGAGACTTTATAGTTGACATGGTATCTATTTAGCAATGCCTCCACCATCCTATTACAAAAATAGGTGCCCTTGTCTTAGCCTTTGATATCTCAAACCTGTTAAAAATATGAGACTTGAAAAAAACATCTATAACCACCTTAAATTGTCAATTTTAGTAGCTTTATCTTCCACCTATATGGACACATTATTAATAGTTGATATGATATATATGTTACCAGAAGGAGGAAATGGGACCATAAAATTCAATGCCTTATACATTAAAGCTTCCAATAATCAAAATAAGAGTTTGTGGCATTTAATCCTATGAGAAATATTTCCTATCATTACAAAATTATCACAAGACTTATAGAACTAGTACATGTCTTTAAACAAGGATGACTATTAAAAATCATACTCTAACACCTTCCAAACTATCCTCTTTGGTCCACAATGTTTGCCACATGAATAACTATCATAAAAGGTTATAATATAATAAAATTTGTTTTAAAAAATACACTTTCTTATCACTAGATCATGAAAACATTTTTATAAATATAGATCACCCCAAGCATAATGTTTTTCCTTATTCTTTAAACTTTTCTTGTTTATATCTAATTGAGTCATATGGAATCACATTAATAACTAAATAATTAACATTATCTGCATACCATAGTGGTGCAATATTAAGAGAAAAGAGCTTATCATCAAGAATGTTTCTTGTATAGCAATTTCAACCACATTATGCACTAATTGACTACAATGGTCAACAACATCAAAATTTGCTCATTTTTGCTTTTCTCTACTCCAATTTAAATTTTTGAAGAAGGATAATACATCTAATCAGCCTTAGTCATGCTTCCCTCTTTGTAAGAAATCATCTAATAGTTGCATGATCATAATAAATGATAACTTTTAACATTTATCAAGTGATTGAAATTCTTTAAAGCAAAAGCAGTAGATACATGTCATTTTTAATTATGGAATAATTGAATTAGGCACCATTTATGGTCTTATAAGCATAGTAAATGACATAACAACTTTGCAAACTTTTTAGGCCAATACAATTCATACATCATAGTTGTTAGCATCACACATGATCTCAAAAGGTAACTTCAAATTTGGTGGCATCACTAGTGCGTATGTTTGATGTGCTTGAAATATAAACCTATTTTCTTAAGTACTTTACTTGATTTTCATGTTAAACTACCTTGTTTTACTTGGTTTTTGATATATTTTGAAGAAATTGTGCTTATTTCTATTTGAGATGAAATTTATCAAGAATTGGAGGCCAATTAAAGCAAAATTATGGAGAAAATTATAATTCCTAGAAGAACACAGTTTGACTATGCTCGTGCTTATATGGATCAAATATAGGAGGTAAGACCTAGAACATAACGTAAGGAGAGATTTTGTGGCATTGAATAAAATTTGTGTAGCAACATTGTTTAAGCCATGGTTGTACCATAAACTATTTGCAAGTCATAAGATAAACATAAGCATCCATAATCTAGGGGTATGAGCAAGCCAAAGATGTGTCTTCTCCTATATAAAATAGGAGGATCCAAAATCGTGATCTAAATTATGTCCATGGGTATTAAAATATATTTAAAGTGAAAAAATCCTAATTTTTAAAGGAATTTAAAGATTTTACACACTTGAAACATCTATTTTCTTTAAAGATTAGGGTTACTCATTAAAGGGTTCACAAACCCTTTGAAGGTTGATTTTAAAATTATTTTACATTGAAGAATCAAGATCTGAAGTTATCTCAATGGATCAAACTGTTAACATCACTAAAAATTTCATATATAACTATTTATATTATGATGTCTTTGATTTTGTTTCTATTTTGAACATAATTAGTAGCTAGATATTTTTATATGTTTAAGTAGGTAAAAACTCTAGTATTTATTCTTGTATAAATTGACTAATTTTAATCTATAAAGTCTAATATATTTCCATGAGCTATATTTGATTAATTGTAATCCAGAACTAATTATGCTTGCTATTAAATCTAACTTATATTCATTTATAAATGTATCAAGAAAGCCTGTTTATTAGTTTATCATAACTTAAGTAGAAGGGGTTAAATAAGGTGTTAGATACATTGATATGATTTCTTTAGTTTTAAGGTGAAACCTTTCATGGGATTTCACATATCTTAACATATTCAAAAAGGTTCTCTACTCAAGAGATATGGTTAACTAACTAAAAAGTAGATGATTGTTGCTTGAAAGAGTGTAATTTTAGTGTCTAGAAAGTCCTAAAGGTCCAGATTATATATCCATTTTAAATTAATTAAATAATGAAATCAAGAGTTATACTAGGGAAAATACTTAGTTAAGTATAAAATTGTAATTGAATTATCTCTTTGATTAATTATTTTTGTTTTGATTCTCTTGACTATTTCATTAATTAGTTTTATTTTATATTTCATTATTCATATCCATTAAAATTTATCATCGCTTCCTCGAAGGATTCAATCCTTACTTACCATTTTATTACTTACCAATAATATTGCACTTACTTTATTTATGGTAATAGATTAGTATTAGGAAAAACTTAAAAGAAGTATATCTCACCCATTAAGAATTATATCTTGTCAACCCCTTTATCTTGTCAAAAACTTCTTTATACTCCTTATAAAAATTAAAAATTATATCTTTTTGTAGCAATTTGTGTAGATGCAAATTTGACTTTCTTTAAGCTTATCTTCCTATTGCTTTTAGAGTCAACAATATTTTAACTATTTTCCCTTTTCATATAACGATATTAGGCATGATTTATCCCACTTAATACCAAATCCATTTCCTTACCTTTTTTGGAAATCTTAATGGCAGAGCTAGGTTAGTCCATGGTTGCTCCATCAATTTCTCTCCTAGATTTTCGACCTCTTTCTCCTGAAGCCTCCATTATTTCATCCTCCTCTACAACCTATACCCAAACTTTGTTAGAAGCCAATAGATTTCCTCCTTTGATCTAGCATGACTCAAGTGAGTCAGCACTCCCAAGAACTAGATCTCTTTCCTCTTCCTCAAGTATTGTTTTGCTCCTGTATAGGAAGAATGATAACACATCTCAAATACATACCATTGCCATCAATAATGTCTTAAGTCTTAATAGAAGCAATTGCTTGGAGACATTTTTGTTTGCCATAATATAACATACATAATGCCAATTTCAGGGCTAGTTTGTCAGTTGCCTAACCACCTATAGAAAACTTGTAAAATGGTGCTAAAAAATGGTGTACATCCTCAATCAAAATTTTCATTAATAAAAGACTTGTATTTCCCTAGGTTCACCATTAGGCACTAACTACCTAAAAGAAGTTAACTTGGGAACATGGTTTGATTAACGAGGAAGATATGTCCATATTTAGGTTCAGTAATGCCTCTACTGATAATAAAATTCTTAAGTTAGGTCCCTGCAATATAAGTGGAAAGTTAATCATGCTTTAAAAATATGCTTATTGAGTTTGTTAAATGGCTTAATCCTTCTGTTTACGAATATGCTAAAGGTACCTATGAAAATTCACCCGTATATAGGATTATTCTCCATTAAAATAGAGGCTACACTTAGAAAGGGCCACTATTAAGATGGAGAATAATCCTATAAGGGTGATTTTTCATAAGGTGCCTCTAGAGTATTCATCCACTGAAGGATTAAACTATTTAGCAAACTCAATAAACATAATTATTTGCTTAGATGAGCCAATAGCTACATTAAAGAGGATATGATATGATATGCTAGAATTTATGTGGAAGTCACTTTGGGAAAATGCTTGCCTGAGAATATTATAATTATAAAGCAGAATATGGATGAAATAATAATTGAATCTATAGTGATACATATCAATAGAGACCGTCAAGGGGGTAAAACCAACATGGATCCCAACTGGGGAAAAGTTTGATACTAGGGTGTATACTAAACTATTAGGGATCTAATGAAGGAAAACACAAGAAAAAAATATTAGCTAGAGTTAGGTTAAAGACTAATAATAAGAACAAATCAAGCAACTAAGCTGGTGAATTATTGAAAGTTATAAGACGGGATACTTAAAGAAAGACAGTGATTTTATACCATCCATTGAAGAGATTTTTAGTGAAAATTCATCTGACATGAATAAAAAGACATTTAATGTCCCTTTTTAGAAGATACATAAGAGAGTAAACGGATAAACGAACTACTCAAGTTCCAAAATAGGATGCTAGTGATTCATTGCTAATCGATCACTCCCCCTAAGTTGAACAAGTCATTGATAACATTAAAAATACCTCATTCAATATTTAGGAGGAAGATTCAAAATCTCCTCTCTTCCATAAAAAGGAGGTGTATCACAGTAACCATGTGGAATACAACATATATAGGACATTAATCTCTTAAGACCCCAATCACATCCAACTTCTTTATAGTAGACAATCAAGTGCATCATCAATAATTATGTAGAAACACTATAATAGCATGATTTTGATCCTATATGATCCTAATCAAATCTAACTTCTTCATAGAATATAATCAGACCAATTTATTCATTTTTATATTATCTTGCTAATAAGTAAGATAAGAATTGATGTAATAATGGTTTATGCACCTAATATAGAAACTTAAAAGAGGAAAATTTGGACATAATTAATGGCTTGATAGGCTATCAGCCAATTCCATGGTTGATTATAGGGGATTTCAACTGTACACTATCTTAACAAGAAGTAAAAGGGATATGGTCTAACATGAAGCATAGCAATGCAAATCTTATGAACTACTTAAGTTATAATGGAGTATCATATCATAGATTCAATATGAATTTATTGACTTGGAGTAACAATCAGATTGAGGACTGATTTCTAAGGAATAAATTTGGATAAAGCATTAATGAATTCAAGCTAGCTTACCAAATTTCCCAATAACTAGGCACATTTTGACAATCCATTATGTTTAGATCTTTTTTAACAAAGATCATGGTGAACAATTATATATTGAAAAGGAATGATACATTCAACTTTAATAAATATAGAAGCAATTGTTAGTGGTTTGAATAAACATGTTGATGGTTTTGAAGCTTTCAAATGCATGATAGGATTGAGGTCCCTTAAAGAGGAACTAAAAATCCTTAACAGAAGTACCGACAATAACATTGATATAGCTAAGAAAGAAACCCACGAAACTCTAAATAAGTCTTACAAATTGCAAAATATGAATCCAATTGATGATAAACTAAGTACCTAGAAAGACAATCTCCATCTAGATATATAGAGGTAGTAAAGGTCTATCAATTATTACTTAAATAGAAAGCTAAGATAAATTAGATGAGGGAAAGGGATAGAAACATGATTTTGTTTTCTATAATGCTATTCTTGTAAAGAGAAATCATAATTCATGAGTGTCATTGCAATCCTTAGATGGCTTTATAGTTATTAAACATGAAATTTTAAGAGCATGACATTGAACTACTTCAAAGAGTTGCTAGGCATTAAGGACTTAACCTCTTTTAATCCTTAAGATATCAAAAACTATACCTCACAAGCTCTCAACGCCAAGATAGTGGATTACTTAACTAAAACATTCTTTAATGGATATAAAATGCTTTATTTAGCTTAAGACATGATATGGAATTAGGACTAAATGGATTCATGCTTACTTCTTTCATAAAACATGACCACTCACAAATACTTCCATAATCAACAAAATCCAAGAATTTTTTAAAAATGGAAAACTCTTACCTGAGCTTAATAAAACACATTTTGCCTTATTTTAAATACACATAACTATTTCACTTTAGTTGATTATAAATCAATTTATTACTATCATGTCGTTTATGCAGTAATATCTAACATTATGGTATCTTAACTTAAGTCAATTCTTTGTGACATTATTAATCCCTGCTAAGATGTCTTCATGAAATAAAGATCAATAAGGAATGATATCCTTATTACATATGAACTTTTTAAAAATTACCACAGATGAAAGGAAATGAAGAAGTTGTGCTTTTAAAGATGATTTAAATAAGGCTTTTGATTCAATATGTTGGAACTTTTTATTTGGTCTTTTAGATGTTTAGGGCTTTTCACCAAAATTTGTAAGATGGATATCACGATGCGTTTATACAGTGACATATAACACATATCCTTTTAAAGCAACCAAAGGATTGAGGTAAGGAGAACCATTATCCCTATATTTATTCAATTTAGACATGAAAGTATTAATAAGAATCATTAATTCCAATAGGTTGAGAGAGGACAAATTTAGGTTTCATTATAAGTATGACAAGTTTAAAATCATGTGTCTATTTTTTTGTAGATGACTTACTTCTTCATGGAGCTAAATTTGACTTACTTAATGTCCTTTACATATCACTACATGAATTTAAATATATATTAAACCTTAGCGTCAATCTAAGCATGGGTAACTTTTTATTTTTAAAGGATGTAATAGCTTTACAAAGTATATTGTGCCAACCACTAAATTCAAACAAAAGGATCACCCATATAGATAAGAATTTGTATAATAACAAAAGGGTTGACTTATAGGGATTGCCAACCACTTATAGAAGTAATTCAAAAGAATCTAGGAAATTATTACAACATATACCTCTCTCATGTTGGAATATTACAATTAACTACATCAGTATTATTTCATTTTCATATATATTAGATGCCAAGCACATGTTTGGCCTGTTGACATTATCAAAACTATTGAAAGAATGCTAAGGAATTTCCTATGGTCATGAAAAGATAAAAATATATGTGTCGGAGTTAAATGGTTTGACATTTGCAAACCAAAATGCTAAGGGTTTGGGAATTTCACCAATAAGAGCTATGAAAAAGTCACTTTGGGTGAAATATAATCATACTCATTTCCTAAAAGGATCTAGCTTATGGAAAGGTCAACCTAAAACCAATATATCTTGGACTCTTAAGTAGATTTTGGGACTAAAAAATCAAGTGCATAAGGAGTTCAGGACAATTTCTTATATGGTTGTGGTATGAAAAATGGAACTGAATTAGGTTCTCTCTACCTATTATATTACTATAATTCATTAAGAGCTTCATTTCTTGACTCGACTAGAGTTAAACTAGTGACAGATCAGGTGAATTAGAGTTATCCATACCATGCATTCAAGGGATTTTTTAAGGTAAGTGAAAGACTACCATCACTGAATCCAAACAGAGATAGGGGACTCCTAAACATGACTTTAACATAATTTTAAAGCCTTTACAAATCATTCTTTCATGGAAATCTTTGTATCATTTGAGCATAAAGTATATTCGTATAAATCATTATAGCAAGGTTGCAAAATTGCTAAAAACTCTTTTATTTTTTAGTTGGCAATCTTAAAGAGGCTAAAAACAAAGGACATAATAAAATTTAACATTTCTAGAAATATCATGTGCACTATGTAATAGGGATGATGAAAAAATTAAGCACTTGTTCTTTAGATGTTCTTTTTCTACTACATTATGGGATAAGATACTTAGCCTGTTTGACCTGTAATGTGATCAGGAAACTTAGAGTGGAATTACGGATTGGATATAAAAGCTATAAAGATTGAAAAAAGATGAACTCATTTCTTTATAATGGCTTTCAATTATTTGGTTTATTCTATATAAGTTAAGAGGAACCAAAGAGTATTTAGAGGCATCAAACAGGTTGAGCAAGAGTTCATCTATAATATAGTGGTTTGGATATGTGACATAATGATGTTAAAAAACCAATTAAGTTAACATCAACCAATATATAGCCTATAAATAGGGCTTGCTATAGTATAATATGATCATTTTGACCTTCATTGCCAATTAAATCCCTGGATTGATATGAAGATTATGAAATCTCCTCATAGACCAAGATAATGGATAATTTCCTTATTTCCTTTGTTGAATTGTTGTTAGTTATTAGTCATTCAACTATGCTAATTTGTCAAGCTCGTTAGTTAGTCTATTGAATTTGTACAAATGATTTAGTCTCCATATTATGTGATATACCTTTATCTATTAATATGGTACAACTCTTGTATCTCTTTTTGAAAAGAGTAATAAATTTATTTACTTTTTTAAAAAAATCTATATAGGGGTAATGTTCTTGTCAAAAAATCCTTAATGAATATGTGATAGGAACTTGTACGACTAAGAAAAGATCGAACTTCTCGCACTCTAACAAGGTAAGGCAATGTTGCAACTAGCTTTAGGAAATGATGCAACTAGGCCTATCTTAGACTTTTCAACTTTTATTCCTTTGGATGAACTAACATGTCTTAGAACTATAACATTATATCTTTCATAAATTCAAAGAGTGATATGGTAAACTTATTCTTGTTACCATTATACAACCTCCAAATTTTTGACTCATAATAATAACTTTATTACTTTTTGTTGAACATATTTTCTAGGCCTTTCAAATTGAGTTATAACCTACACACAAATTCTTAGTTTTTAAAAAAAATCTAATTTGCCTCTCTTAACCTAAGGAATGTAAGAGAAACACAAACAACCAAATATTATCATATTAAGAATCATTAGTTACTATACCTCAAATGGAGTCTTTTTTTTTTGTAAAACTTTTAGTTCCATCTTGTTTAAAGAAAGCTAACGTATTTAAAGCCTTAACCTATAACTTCTTTGGCAATCCTGTGTCATGCAGCAAACACTTAGTCATCTTTATAATCATTATGTTTTCCTCTCCACAACACCATTCTGTTCAGGAGTGTAAGGTGCACTTAATAGGTGTTTAATTCCATTCAATGATGGTATATTTTGAGGTTATTCTACATCTATGTATAATAAATACAACTTCCTTATAGCCATTCATGCCTTATTTTATGGAAAAAAAATATGTTGTTTACTTCTTATATAGACATGGAAAATATATATGAAGCTCTTCCTCTAATTTAGATAAGTCTTCCATAATATTGTTCTTCTTCACACAAAAAATGTGTAGCAATGTGATAACATCGTCCCAAATCTCATGCGCCAAAGCAATATATTGCTATCTTCTTTATTTATTATAGCCTACTCCTCTTCTTGCAAATTCAAAGCATAAATTTTTTCCTTTTATTTAAACCTTAAATACTTTATTGCCCTTTGCATATTTAATCATACATTTTTTTCCCTTAAACATCTTATAGTTTTTCCAATAGTTAATCAACACGTAAAAGGTTTTAATCAATTTTTAGAATATATAAAACATTATAGATTAATTTTATACTTGTACAGATTGCTACTATTTTTTATTTTTATTGTAATATATGCTCCATTTCTAGTTCTAACTTTATAAATAGTAGTTTTGTCAAGCTCTCTAAAGATTTCTTCTTCATAAGTTATATGGTTTACACAACCACTACCTATAAGTCCAGTTTTTGTAAAGTTGTTAGTGGCAAAGCATGATAAGTGCTTCCTTTATGGTTGATAAAATCTAGTCTTGGTTTTTCCTCGATATTTTTTAGACTTATCTTCTCTACATTCACTAACCGACCATACTTGTGACATTTATATATGGTCTTCACAAACACTTTTAATATGGATGATTGTTTTCTTTTTATAGTAAAGACAAGACGAAAAATTTAAGTGTTATTATTTCTTGTGTTGATGTTTCCATGACCTACAGGCTTATGGTTATTATTATGCTTATTTTTCTTATCCTTTCCACCATTATTATGCTGTGTTTTAACTTGATAGGTACCCTCCAAAGATTCTTCTTGTCTCATAAGCCTCCTTTGTTCTTAGGCATGTAATACATTCAATAATTTTCCTAAGATAATGTTTGAAAAATCCTTAATTTTTCTATAAATGAAATCATAGACTCGGAACTTTTTAGGAATTGTGAATAGGACTTTTTAATCTGTTCTATAATTAGAAAAATCAATGCAAAAAAGTCTTGCTTTGTTGACAATGCTAAGCAATCCATTAGAGTAATCCTTAATTATTTTTTATTCTTTCATTCTTTGCATCTCAATGCTCATATAAAATTCAACATTTTTTACTATTTTATTTCGTTCACACTTTTTCTTTAAGAAGGTGAATATAGTAGATGAGAAAGCTGTAAACAAGTATTTTCCTAAATTTTCATTTTCTTTACTCTCTCCCCCCTTTTGATTCCTGATTTGAGTAAATGTTGAATTGGTTAGTAAGGTAGAAGGTTCATATTCTTAATCAATAGATATAAGCTTCCACTCTAACAATCCACACTTGATAATTTTATTGCAACTTTGGGATCCATATTGTATTTATATAAGATTGGTGATAAGTATTTAGATAATTTTATTTTAGCTCATTTAACTTCATAAGATCCTCAAGATAATGCTTTGATACTTTCTAGAAAAATAATGGATAAATGTAACAAGAAGAAGGAGAATTTTTTATTAGTAAAATTTTAACTAATATTGAGCAACTAAGCATTTATTTATATGAAAATGTTACAACTAAATTCCAAAAAAATATGTTATACGTTGAACATATCAAAAAAATGTTATACATTGTATTTATTTTCTCACTTTGTCTCATTCCCTCATGTTGCTGGTGAATTTTGGTGACGAACTTGTTATGGCTTCATTCAACTAAGTTTTCTCTAACCTCTTTAACTTTCTCTACCTGGATTGAACTTACATGGCGATTATGAATCTGTTTGCTCTACCACATAACACTTACATCCTCCACCTTCTCCTTGCTTCTAATCACCTTGTAAATCTTTACCATAACCCTTAAGTTAATCCTCAATAGTTAGCTCAACCTTTGCATACACCTTTTTCCCCTCGACCAAAACTGTCTTTTCTGGTTGTTTGTCCCTTTCCTATTTGCTTTTCTCTCCTTTTTTTATCTTCAACACTAGTCCTTATTGAGTCTTCCTTTAACCTTCTAAACCTACAAGATCTGAAGTTTGTGCTTCTTTTATCCCTTTTTACCTGATACCCTTTAGGGGGAAGGGTTTTTTGGCCTCATCTTTACTTTGGTTCCTGTCCAAGACAATTCCTTACTATTTAAAGTAATTATCTTTCCAACCTCAACTTGTCTAAAGCTTTTTTTTCCTGTTCAAGTATATCCTACTCTAAAAGGGTACTTCAGTCCCTACACCAAGTGAGTTCCCTTCCCTTCCCTAATCTTCATCTGGCTCCTCCCTCCTTCCAAATAGCTTTGTTCCTTGCATTGTGAAAGAGCCTCCACCTCTCATTAACAACACTTAAAGAAGTTGGAAGCAAATTTTGGGTGACCTTAGTGACCACTCTGTTCATTTATGGCTACCTAAAAAGGAAGAAGTGAGACTCATTATTGCACCTAAAATTGAAGTACTAAAGCAGGAGCTTCAATATGGAAATCCTCTTTGGTTGGCTTCTTCTTAGGATCTCTTCTACCATTTCCAGCCATATCTTCATAGGCTCATAAGCTTTGGAAAAACAAAGGCTTTGTATACGTGCTATCGTTTGAAAAAATCTTATTCTGTTCTTATTTTTCAAGCAAAATAATGCCTTGAAAGTGGTAGAGGAAGGTTCTTAGCACTTTGGATAGCTTCCCATCTTCTTGCAAACATGACAAGCTTAGATGTGATAAAACAAGAAGATTCTCTAATATGGGTTAGCATGCCTAGCATTCTATTAGAGTATTGGACCATCAAGGAGTTCAGTATGCTCTCTAGCTACATTGAAAAACCTTTATGTATAGATAAGAATAGAGCTAGAAGGAGGACGACTAGGTTTGCTAGAGTTTTCATAAGCATGATTTCATCTCTATTATGAGATTAAGGGTAAACAACTCTCTCTATGAAGACTCCATCTTGGTGACTTATAATTAGAAACCTTCACTCAGGATGGAAGAAAAACTTTCAAGATAGGGGCTTACTTTGAATTGAAAGGGTTGGTGGAAGTTGTAGAAGAACTAGTCCAAGGAAAGTAAACGATGAAATGCATGAATAAGGAAGTGAGCCAGCCCACAGATGAGAGTAACAAATTGATGGAACAAGCAACTTCACGAGTGAATGGAAGTAATCAACTTAAGAATGTGAACCATAATTCTCCTATGGTAATGCATGAAAATAAGGCTAATAAAATCAACCAAGATGATCAGGGTGGATCCCCTAATAATTTCGTGAATGACAAGCTTCCTAACTCCCCTTTTGGTGAAGTGGATATGGAGCTATTTAACAATTCCACAATTAAGTCAAAGGATGATAACTTTCAAAGTGGCAAAGAAAGGAAATTAGGCAGAGGCATGGGAGCAAGAGCTCTAAAGGCAAATCCACCTCAAAATGACTCTAATAGTACATAATTTTTGTGGCCCAAATTGCCTTAATGGGCTACAAGTTTTAAGGGATCTTGTCAATATGAAACATCTATGGTTTTTAGGTCTCTTGGAAACCAAGATCAAACTTGAAAATATCAATAAATTGAATGGGAAATAATTGGAATTTTCTATCAAACTACCAGCATCATTACTATTAGAGAATTATATTAACCTATGATTATAATATATACTTTTATAAAAGTGGAAGAATTATAGTCTTGTGATCAAGCAATACATTTACTAATTCACTTCTTACATGAGAATTGCAAGATATATGCCTCCATTATATATGGATCCAATATTAATTTCTACAGGAAGATTCTTTAAAATGATTTGAACCAAATTTAAGTTAGAAACTTGCATCCATAGCTTGTTTGAGAGGACTTCAATGCTACACTCTATAGGTTTGAAGTAGAAGGTTGTTCCAACCTAATGAACTTCACTAATGATTTTAAACAATGAGTAAATGAATTGGGAATTAAAGAGTTGAGATATGAGGGACATAACTTTACCTGGAGCAACAAACAAGAGGGAAGGTGTTCCCTTAGGAAAACATTAGAAAGAGCTTTATTGAGCCTTCCTTGGCTAACAAACTTCTCCAAAAGTAAGCAAAGGTGTATGAAGCTTTTATTCTTTGATCACTCTTCCATTTGGATTGGTATCTTGTTCAAAAAGGTATGTAAAAGATTCCACTTTAGATTTAATAAATTTCTTGCATTTGATGAAGGATTTTAGGAAGCTTTATCTAAAGGGATGTTAACTCATATACACAATTCCAAGCAATTTATTTGCATCAAAAAATTGAAAAGTATCAAAATTATATTGAATAAGTTAAATTCTAAAAGGGTCTCAATATTAAGAAGGCGGCCTTGGATGTTAAACACAAGCTTACAATGATTTAACAAAGCTTGTCCAACAATTTGGGGTTCAAGCGGCTATTATTGGAAGAGAAGCCAGTCCTACGAATTTACCCAAGCAAAGTTCAGGATTGTGTTTCCCTTCTCAAGTAGAGGTCTAGAAAGAACTCTAATAATATATGTTTTATTATCTATAAAAATGGTGCATTAACTACTAGTCAAGAGAACCTGTTAAATGAAGTAGTGACATTTTAAAAAAATACAATGGCTTTTAACTCTCTTAGCCTCCTTCAATTAAGATGCTTAATGACTTCATTGACTAGGATTAGGTAAGAGGATAGACTCCTTCTTATTAAACAAGTTGATGACTAGGAAATTGAAAAGGTTGTTTTTTAATGAATGGACAAAAGGCTCCAGGGACAAATGACTTTGCAATATATGGATCTCATAGTGAAGCAAGTTGTCAAGGAGTCTTTTACTAGTAGAAGTCTACTCACGGAGATCGAAAAAAATTTTCTAAGCTTTGCTCCTAAGGTCCCTAATCCTTATTCCTTTGGAGACTTTAGACCAACTGCATGTTGTAACTTTCTATATAAAATTATTGGCAAAATCTTGGAAAAGAGATTAAGAGTGGTGCTCAACTCTTATAAGTAGAGACTAAGGTGCTTTTCTCCAAGGTAGAATAATTAATGACAATGTCCTCGTCGATCATGAGCTTTTGAAATGTTACTCTAGCAAAAAAAATCCCCACAAAATTGTTCCATTAAAGTGGACTTCAAAAATGCTTTTGATATCATAAGTTGGGATTTCACTCGCAACTTGTTTGAAGTATTTGGCTTTCCCTCTACTTTCAAGAATTGGGTGGTAGCTTGCATTTTCTTTACATCTTATAGTGTATTGGTAAATGATGTCCCTTCTAAACTTTTCAAAGGTCCAAGAGGTATAAAATAAGGAGATCCCCCCTCTCTTTATCTATTCATTCTTTCAATAGAAGCATTAGCTCTGCTATTGAAATATAACATAAAAAATAATGTCCAATTCAAGTACTATAGTAAGTGTAAGAAGATTAAACTTATTGTGCACGTGCTTCTTGAAGATTGAAGTTGGCAATGTTTTTGTGAACAGATCACCTGGATTGTCACTGGAGCGAATTTTACAAATGTCAACATCACCTTTCTTCAATAGTTCATGTGTGTAGAAAAACTTTGGAGAAATATGCTT
>JANIHZ010000007.1:46763381-46775854 GCA_027478365.1 Erythroxylum rufum
GAGGGGTCACAAACGGTCCCACTTAAAACCCGGCCTCCTAGACAGAAATTACGTGCACGGTGTATTTATCACAACCTGAGACAAGTTTTCTGATGCAGAGGATCCACTCCTGTGGCAACTGCAGAGCATACTAACTGCAAGCTTCAACACACCCAAAAAAAGTTTTCTGATGTAGAAGATCCACTACTGTGGTGACTACAGAGCATACTCACTTCTCCAAGTCTCTGATACCAATTGTTAGGAAATTAAAACTATTTCCACACTACTAGAATGCCAATAAAGTAAATACGCACAACACAAAATTTAATAACGGAGTTCGGCCAAATTATGCCTACGTCTTTGGAGCTACTGCACACCCTTTTATTTAGGAGAAAAAACAACACTTACAAGTGTTTCCACTCAACACTCAACTCACTAGTGTTTACACACACTCTCAAACCCTTATCCTAATATGCCTCAAAAATTACTCACAAACCTTACTACTCTTACTCAGAGTTAATATTTGTTTTTGTTTTTTGAATATTATAAATGGGAGGGGGAGAGGGTTTATTTATACTTGTTTAAACTCTCCCCTCTCATGCTCACATTCAATATGGGACTTTGTCCCTTACAAACTAACACGTAGGCACAAGCCACAAAGTAGTATTAACTATGGACTATCCTTTGAGTGGATAGAATCCAAGCATTAGATTTAGAACACAGACATTTGGTACTTGACGTATTGTTCCGTACGAGATCAGAACGGTAGGCATATGCAATGTGTCTCTTCATATTCTTTCTACGCTGCGGGAAAAGAAATGTCAAATTAATTACAGTTAAATATTATAACAAAAGGTTCAATATTTATTCACGTTCCCTCATTGTTTGGATGCAACAAATGACTCTTGAAGTTGGGTCCTGATCGCATGATTTGGGCTGAGTCCAGGCAAAAATCAACGCTTGGAATGACTTTATGCCTGGAGATGAACATGAACCAATTCTACTGCAGGTCAAACTTAATCTCGCATAATTCTCAAGCCAACGATGCCGGGTCCTGGACCGCACCTGATGTACGCGATGGTGTCTTCTCTGGCCTTCACCAGTCTAACCAACGGTCGGTTCAGCCCCCACCATACTTTCGTCTACACCGTCAACGCCTTCTTCGGTCCAGACATTGGTTCCTTCTCCGAGTGGCTCGGCTCCGTTCTTGGCTCCTCCGCTCAGTCTCTGGGCTCCGCATTAGCGGACTATGTCCACGACTCTCTTTACTACACTTTGATTCTGGGCCTTCCCCTCTGTGTCTTTTACTCATGGCTCTCCAAGCTTTTTCTTGAAAGGAAGATTCTTGATTCAGTTTCCGGGGTTAGTTCAGATGCTGTCCCTTTCGTATTTATTTAATTTGTTTCATTTCGGTATATTATTCATTCCGGGTTTTAAAGGGCAGGTTCCACTTTCAAGGAGGCAATGTTTGATGCTCTTGTCTGCGGGTTCTTTGTCCCACTTCTTCCTGGATCATTTGTTTGAGGTCAGTTTCTGTATTTTGGTGGACAGAGTTACTGAATTTTCAATGCCATTTTATACGTTGAATATGGTGATATTCTTTGGTTGGTTTCTTTTGTTAGGGGATATCATAATTGCCATATAAGTGGTTTGAATATTGTCCTAGTAAATTAGTGATGTATGTGGAATATCAATCTTTCTGAAGTAAATATAACAACTATGTTTTTTATGTTTAAGAAATAAATTCCTGTCAAACTATGAACTTGTGAAATGGCTTGTCTGACTGAGATTTGTAGAAGTTCATACAAACGATTTTGAAGCCTGGTTTAGCAACATTTGTGAAAGGAAGGAAAAGAACAGCAAGAATTGAAAGGTATGTAGATGAACTTGTTGATCCAAAATATCTAGCACTGGAAATAGGAAGGCAGATCTCAACTTGAAGGCGGATAGGGAGATACTATTGTGTAAGCTGACTAGTGGACTAAACTGTAAAGGATGCATTGAGCAAAGTTAGCTATAAACATCACAGAAATCCAGCTGATACATTGATAGGACATTTAAGAGGTGTCTTGGCTTCTAAAATCATACTGCCAAAAAAGTTGGTCATCAATCATGCTAGCTTGAACAAATGTTTTCAAACATATGGATGCAACATTAGGTCAGTATTGTATGTTTGAGCATGATCTGAACATAAACACGCATCATATTCATGACTTGGAAGAAAGTGGTATACTTGTTAGGTTAAGTTCACACGGAAGTAACAAAAGGTTCAGTAATTGAAGCAGGAAATCATCTATAGTGTGAAATAAATTCTAATCTTAATCTTTGCAGTGATTTAAGTTTTCATGTTACATATTCATTTTGTGGAGTGGGTAAAAGTTGAAATTGAAAGCAAATTCTCGATAATTTATCAGGCGAAGTGGCTGTGATTAATCTGCATGTGAAGGTGGATAGTAACAAAGAATGGGAAATAGATCCTTTTCAATAGATGAATTATTCTGGTAGTACGAAGAGGTGAAATCAAGCCGTGTATTGATTTTGTTTTATTTGTGACTTGCTGATGAACATTATTTTTGATAGTAAAGTTTCTCACACTTGTTAGAATGATAATGACAACAATGAAAAGAATATCAAGATGCCCATGGCCCCATCGCAGTTAGACAAGGCTGTAGATTCTAAGAGAACTTGTAAGATAGAAAGAGAGAAGAGGACTGCATTTTAGATATGAAATAACTTATAAGAAAAAAGGACAAATTCTTGTAAAATGCAGCAAGAAAGAGAAGGGTAGCGTTGGAAATTGCAGAAAGTGTTGAAAATCATCTATGCTTGATACAGCAGAAGCATTGCCCAAATTCTTTATTTCTTCTGTTTTTCTTCAAAATCTTACAAGAGAAAAGTAAGAGACGAAAGAGAAGGGTAAGTGAGTTTAGGAGAATGGGAGTCGCAGAAGTATGGGTACTGAAAATGGAGTGACGGAGAAGAGGACTAAGCTTTTAAACACCAACAACACACAGACTCTGAAACGGACAGAAGAGAGAAAGAGCAAGTTGGCTTTTATGTTTCCGTTTATACGCCAGATGCAGGCTAAATTTGGAATGAGCAAGAGGTAAGATAGCAAAAGATTTTATTTCATTTCATGCTGATAATATTTACAATTGACCCTTATATAGACGGATGGTTTGCTTTTACAGGTAACCGAAGGAATCGGTTAAAGCGCAATCAACAAAAGGAAAAAAAAAAAGAAGAAAGTAGAGGAATCTACTTTTATTTGACAAAAGACAAAGTGGCCGACAAGGGGCCTACATCCTTTAAAGATTCTTATTCTTCAATTATTGCTTCTATTGAACCACTGTCATCCATGTCGTTTGTGGAAGTGGAAGGGCAATAGTTACATTGGTGTTGAGAATGATTGCAAAGTTGTTGACAGATGGCATATTTCCATTGGTTGGATAACTCATTAAAGTACCATTGGTACTTGAAAAAAGTTGCTTAAACTGTTGAATAATTTGAAGAGCTTCAGTCGATACTGGTGATTTGTATGCAGAGATCATAACTATGTTTGGTCCTTTATAATTGACTTTGATTAATGAATCGGAATTAATCCTTTGGTATTGTTGATATACTCCTTCGAGACAGTGGAGATTAAACTTATTAATGAGATCCCAATTAAAGCTGTGTCGAGGAGGTTCATCTATAGGAGGATACATCCCGTTACTTATGCTGTAGAGAATCCCATAATAGTAGATCGTCCCTTAATTAAGGGAGGGATAATCCTTAGAGATTATCCTTAGTTGTAATATCTAGCTATATTAGGGATATTTTCAAATAAGGAAACTCCCAAAACTATGTACCCTAGCTCTATATAAGAACTTATGAGTCTGCAGCATAGGTAGATAATAACTTCTCAATATGTATCGAAGTTTTTACATGGTATCAGAGTCTCACGCTCTTCCATGAATTACAAGGCTGCAATGGTGGGGTCTCGATCTTCATCCCTCGAGACCACCAGCAGCTCTACCCTTTTCTCTGGATTAGGAAATCAACCTGATTCAGTTAGCATACAACCAGAAAGTTCCCTACAAATTTCAATCCAGAAGCTGAATGGAAGAAACTACCTAGAATGGTCCCAATCAGCTCGTCTCGTGATTACTAGAAAAGGAAAGATAGGGTACATAACAGGAGCAATCTAAACTCCAAGGTCAAAAGCCCCCAATTTCGACCAGTGGTGCTTGGAGAATGCCATGGTTATAGCCTGACTTATCAATTCCATGAAACCAAGGGTTGGAAGGCCTTTTATTCTTCTCCCAACAGCCAAAGATGTATGGGAAGTAGTCAAAGAAACATACTCAGACTTGGAAAACTATGCTTAGCTGTTTGAACTCAATTTAAAAATGTGGAAGATGCAGCAGGGTGAGCAAGATGTGACTGCATATTATAATGAGATGACTATAATATGACAGGAGTTGGATCTATTTGAGGACACAAAGTGGAAAGATCCAGAAGATGCAGCCCAATATAGAGAGAAAGTTGACAGGGGATGAGTGTTTGTTTTTCTGGCTGGCTTGAAGGCAGAATTGGATGAAGTCAGGGGACGGATTTTGGGACGAAGGCCACTACCCTTAATTTGAGAAGTCTTCTCTGAAATCAAAAGAGAGGAAGCTCGGAAGAGTGTCATGTTGGAAAAAAATGACACTATGGACTTCCAGAATGAAGGTTCAACATTTGTCTCAAAGAATAGTGACAGTGAGAGTGAGAAAGATAAAAACAAGTAGAAAACTTAGTGTGATTTTTGCAAAAAACTGTGGCATACAAGAGATACCTGCTGGAAGATACATGGCAAACCAGCAAACTGGAAGAAAAAATGGTCTAGTGGATCAAGAGACGGGAAAGCTTTGCAAGCTGGGAACTAACCTAGTTATGACCAGGACACCTCCAGCTCAACCAGGACCTTTCCTTTCACAAAGGAACAGCTTGATCATCTGTACACATTCTTTCCAGTTGAGAATTCCAAAAAATCCTCTTATTCTGTAGTCCAATCAGGTGTAATCCTTCCAAAAGCCTTTGTTTGTTCTATACCCTCTTACTCTTGGATAGTTGACTCTGGAGCCACCGATCACATGATTGGTAGCTCCAAATTTTTTTCCTCTTACTCACCGTGTGCAGGGAACCAAAAAATTCGAATTGCAGATGGTTCCCTAGCTTCAGTAGCAGGAAAAGGGATATTCCCTATTTCGGATACCTTACACTAAAAAATGTTGTTCACATTCCCAATCTTTCATATAACCTTGTTTCTTTTAGCAAGCTAACCAAGGATATTACAGCTAAGGATAATCTCTAAGGATAATCCCTTAATTAAAGGACTATCTACTATTACGGGATTCTCTACAATTACACCCCGCAACAGAATGGAATTTCTGAAAGCAAAAACGGACATCTTTTAGAGGTAGCTGGAGCAATCAATTTTCAAACACATGTCCCGACATACCTATAGGGAGAAGCAGTTCTCACTATCATTTTTTTTTATCAATAGACTTCCCTCCAAAACCTTAAAATTCCAAACCCCGTTACAAATCTTCTCTTCCTTCTTTCCTAACACAAAACTGAACCCACCTATCCCTTTAAAAATATTTGGAAGCATTGTGTTTGTCTATAATCATGATCCCAAGAAATCCAAACTAGATCCTAAAGCTATCAAATGTATTTTTGTTGGATACTCTAGAACCCAAAAGGGATATAAGTTTTTTGATCCAACATCCCGAAATTCTTTTACCTCTATGGATGTTACATTTTTTTAAGGTAAACCTTATGATAGTCACTCTCATCTTAAGGGAGAGTATTTCAGTGAGGACGATGAGAGGTCTAGTAGAAAAAAAACTGAGATATTGAACCTAGAAGGATTAGCGGTAGAAAAGCTTATTAGTCAGGGGGAGGAAAAAGAAAATAAAGAAGAAGATAAGGTTGTGAAGGAAGCAGGAAGTGAAAAGCAGAGTACACTTCATGGTGCAGTATATAGCAGGGGAGCAAGGGAAGTAATCTTTGATACAACCCAATTATCATCTCTGAATCTAAGTCCTGACATCTCACAATCTAAGACTGAAATCAATAGTACCCAACCAGGTAACTCCAATGATCTCCCTAGTTATTTTTCTTCCTATTGCAATTAGAAAAGGGAAAAGATCATGCACACAAGACTCTACTTCTAACTTTGTCTCTATTGCAAAATTGTCTCCAACTTTTTCTGCCTTTATTTCCACACTAACTAGTGCAAAAATTCCAAACAATATACATGATGCTTTAGCTGTTCTTGAGTGGAAGGAGGCGGTTTTGGAAGAGTTAAAGTCCTTGGAAAAGAATGGCACGTGGAAGAGAACAGATCTACCAAGAGGAAAAAAATTGGTTAGGTGTCGGTGGATATTTACCATTAAATACAATGCAGATGGGTTAATATAAAGATTTAAAGCTCAATTGGTGGCAAAGGGTTACACTTAAACATTTGGGGTAGACTATACTGAGACATTCTCTCCAGTGGCAAAGTCGAACACTGTGAGGGTCCTATTATCAGTGGTTGCGTGCTTAGACTGGCCTCTAATCCAACTAGATGTAAAAAATGCTTTCTTAAATGGTGATTTAGAAGAGGAAGAGTACATGGGGCCACCTCCTAGGTTCGAAAAAAGCTTTGGAGACAAGGTGTGCAAACTTGGAAGGTCCCTGTATGGACTAAAACAGTCCCTAAGAGCCTGGTTTGACAGATTCACCAAATTTGTAACAAGTAAGGGGTATTTCCAAGGCCAATTAGATCATACCTTGTTTACTAAAAGGAATGGGGAAGGTAAAATTGCTATCCTAATAGTGTATGTGGATGATATCATAATTACTGGGAGTGATCAAGTGGAGATAGAGAAATTACAAGCTCAACTCGGGAAGGAATTTGACGTAAAAAAACTTGGGGCAGCTTAGATATTTTCTTGGCATGGAAGTAGCTCGATCCAAGAAGGGAATTGTGGTGACTTAAAGAAATTATACTTTGGATTTATTACAAGAGACAGGTTTAAGTGGCAGTAAACCGTGTGATACACCAGTGGAACCAGGAAAGAAACTTGGACAGCCCGAAAATGGTGTTCCAGTAAACAAGGAAAGGTACCAGAGACTTGTTGGAAAACAAATTTACTTATCTCACACCAGACTAGATATAGCATTTGCAGTGAGCTTGGTAAGTCAATTTATGCACTCACCATATGAAGAACACTTGGAAGCTGTTATCATAATTTTGAAATATCTAAAGGGATATCCTGGTAAGGGATTGTTCTTTGAGAAGAAGGAAGAAAGGAGTATAGAAATCTATACGGATGCAGATTATGCTAGCTCAATTATTGACAGAAGATCAACATCAGGCTACTGCACCTATCTATGGGGGAATATGGTAACATGGAGGAGTAAAAAGCAAAATGTAGTAGCTAGGAGTAGTGTAGAAGTTGAGTACAGGGCTATGGCTCAAGGAGTGCGTGAAGTCTTATGGCTCCGAAGAGTTATGTCTGAGTTACATTTGGAAGTTAAGCCTCCCATGAAGTTGTATTTGTTAGAAATCACCAACTAATATAGAAAATTCTAGATTTAGAAAACTCTAGATTTGAAAAAAAAAATCTAGAAACATCATCGTGCAAGTTGGCAACTTGTGGAGTCTAGAGTCTTCTTACAAGTTGCTGTAAGGTCGGTGTAGTGAGCCTATAAATAGGCAATAGCTCCATTTCATTGTATACCACAAAAAGAGATAGAAAAGTGTCCTAAGTGATAGAAAAGTGTGTGTCCTAAAGTGTAGTGTGTGTCTGAGTTTCAAGTTTCGTTCTTCTGTCTTCTGTTTTGTTTAAATCCTTCGGTGTTTTGAGTTTTGTATTCGAGTCCTTTTATTAATAAAATTATCGTTATTTTTTTAACAAATGGTATCAGGGCCAGGTTGTGTCATCTAGAGTCGTTGCTTCATTGTCCAAATTTTTACGATCAGAGATTGTGTCTTAATCGAAATTCTGCCGAAATTTAGTCACAATCTAGGATTGTGATTATGGCAGACATGAGCACCATTGTTAGTGGTATAGAAAAATTAAATAATAACAATTATAATACATGGAGCACTCGTATGCAGTTTTATCTGCTAAGACAAGATTTATGGGGTATTGTTGGAGGAAACGAGACTCAACCTCCGACATTAGAAGAAGAGTTAAAAAAGTGAAAAATTAGAGCAGGTAAAGCCATGTACATGTTATCAGTGATGGTAAAAGACGACATACTTCAGCAAATAAAGGATGCAAGAACACCAAAAGATGCATGGGACACTCTTGACCAGTTGTATGCACGCACCAATGACGCCAGGCTCCAGCACTTAGAGAAGGAGTTATTGTCGATCTCGCAGCGCAATATGACTGTAAGTGAATATTTTACTAAGGTTAAGTCTTTATGCCAAAAAATTTCTAAGTTTGATCCTCTTAATGCTATAACTGAAACATGAATGAGAAGGATTATTGTACATGGGTTACGCCCAAAATTTCTTGGCATTGTTACGGCTACTCGAGGTTGGGTAAAGGAACCAACTTTGACAGTGCTAGAAAATATCTTAGCCAATCAAGAAGCTTTAGATAAACAAATGTCTAAAGTTTTTATTAAAGAAGAAGACAAAGCTCTTTTCATCAATAAAGGAGGAAAAGACGTGATGGAGGAAACCTCGAGAAGTCGAGGAGGTTGGCGAGGTCGCCAACAGAAAGGGAGCTTCAAGCAAGGGGGCACTCGTCAAGGCCAAGATACAAGTCGTAACAATAAACAAAATACTCAGAAAGAAGACAGGTGCTATAACTGCGGAAGGAAGGGTCATTTTGCTCGAGACTGCTGGAGGCCAAAATGCATGGAAGGAAATGCTGCCACGTCGACGCAGCAGGATAGTGAAGAGGAATGGGATTTTCATGCATCATTTGCAATTATGGAAAATCTTAAAGAAATAAGCAAGAAAAGTAGTGCAATATCAAAGGTGGAGATGGTACTCACGACTGTAGGTGAAAATCAAATCAACTATAAAGATGATTGGATCAATGATTCTGGCTGCTCCAATCGTATGACAGGTGATAAAAAGAAATTGATAAGGACATCAGAATATAAAGGAGAGCAAGTGGTGGTAACTGCCAATAATTCAAAATTGTCGATAACACATATTGGTAGTACCATCGTAGTTCCTCGTTATAGTCAGCGGCTAGTGCAACTGCAGAATGTGTACCACGTGGAAGGTATGTCGAAGAATCTCCTATCAGTATCTCAAATGACATCAACATGAAACTTTGTATTGTTCGGACCAAATGATGCCAAGATATACAAGGAGTTAAAAATTATCGATTGACCTATAATGGAAGGAAAGAGTGGAATCTATCTATGTAATGTCAACAAAAACAATAGTTTTTGTCAACAGAAACAATATGCATAAATAAGACTAGGAAAAAATGAGATGGCTGATTTATGGCATGCAAGATTATGATATGTAAGCTATGGGAAGTTAAAGGTGATAATGAAAAATCAATGGTCAGAGGGCTTCCGAATCTAGATGTCCGAGATGACATTGTATGTGCAGGATGTCAGTATGGCAAAGCACATCAATTGCCGTACAAAGAGTCAGAGTATCAAACTAAAGCACCCCTGGAGTTAATACACTCTGATGTATTTGGGCCAGTAAAGCAGCCGTCTGTCAGCCAATTCAGGTACATGGTTACCTTTATTAATGATTTCTCTAGATATGTGTGGGTCGATTTTATGAGAGAAAAGTCAGAGATACTGAGTAAGTTTGTTGAGTTCAAAGTGAAAGTTGAAAAGGAGACAGGGCGAAGGATACAGTGCCTTCGCATAGATAATGGTGGAGAGTACACTTCAAAAGAATTCGAACAATATTTGCAACAACATAATATCAGGAGGCAGCTGACTTGTCCAGGTACTCCACAACAGAATAGAGTAGTAGAAAGAAATAATCGTTACCTGGCAGAGATATGCAGAAGTATGCTACATACAAAGAATGTACCAGCAAGGTTTTGGGCCGAAGGTATGAAGACGGCAGCGTACGTGATTAACAAGTTAACTCAAGCAAAATTAGGTACCTCACCGTATTAAAAGCTTCGAAAGGTCAAACCCTCAGTAGGGTACTTTAAAGTGTTTGGATGTGTATACTACGTATTTGTACCTGATCACCTACGTAGCAAATTTGATAAAAAGGCAATACGTTGTATATTTGTCGGATATGATAGCCGTCGTAAAGGATGGAAGTGTTGTGACCCGACTACTGGACGATGCTACGTAAGCAGGAATGTTGTCTTTGATGAGGCGTCTTCTTGGTGGTCACCGTAAGCAGTATTATTACCAGATTCAAAAGAAATAGAGGAGCAACTACAACAACGATTAGAAGAATCTATAGAGGTTGATAAGACTCAACCAATTGAAGAATCTAGAATTGATACTATGCAACCAAGTGAGGAAGAATCCATAGAGATGAGGTTGTTAGAAGAGAAAAGCCCATGGAAAACAGGAATCCATCATTCAACTCCAGAAGAAATAAGGCCAAGTCAGATAGAGGACTTTGAAGAAGATGTTCAACAGCCATCGCCTCAACCACGAAGGTCAACTAGACAAAGAAAGCCAAATCCAAAGTATGCAAATGCAGCAATAATAGAGGAAATTGGTCTGAAAGAGCCGACAAGTTATAAAGAAGCATCACAAAGCAAGGAATGGCAACAGGCAATGAATGAGGAAATTCAAGCATTAAAACAAAATGAAACTTGGGATTTGGTGCCGAAGCCTGAAGAAGTAACACCCATCTCGTGTAAATGGGTCTATAAGAAAAAGACTCGGCTAGATGGAACAGTTGAGAGATACAAGGCACGACTAGTGGCTCGTGGTTTTTCACAGAAGTACGGGTTAGATTATGATGAGACATTTAGTCCAGTGGCAAAGATTACAATTGTTCGTGTGCTCCTTGCACTTGTCGCAAACAAGTCTTGGAGACTCTGACAAATGGACGTAAAGAATGCCTTCCTACATGGAGAGTTAGACCGATTGATTTATATGGAATAACCTGAAGGTTTTAAGAGTAAAGATTATCAAAACTACGTTTGCAAGTTGAAGAAGGCATTGTATGGTCTAAAGCAAGCACCACGAGCATGGTATGGCAAGATTGGAGAGTTCCTTATTCAGAACGACTATAAGATGGCACCTGCAGACTCAAGCTTATTTGTGAAGACACGAGGTAATAAGCTGGCTATAGTCTTGGTATACGTGGATGATTTAATCATCACAGGAGATGACGAAGGAAAGATACGACAAATTAGTGAAAATATCTCGGTTCGTTTCCGGATGAAAGAATTGGGTGAGTTGAAACACTTTCTTGGTTTAGAGGTGGAGCGCACAAAAGATGGATTATTTTTATGTTAGCAGAAATATGCACAAGATCTTCTAGAAAAATTTGGTATGTTAGATTGCAAGCCAATATCAACACCAATGGAGGTAAATGCCAAACTTCGAGCTACGGAAGGAAAAGACTTACAAGATAACAAGATGTACAGACAACTCGTGGGCAGTTTAATCTATCTCACACTGACACATCCAAACATTGCATTCTCAGTTGGAGTTGTTAGCCGATATATGCAAAATCTAAAGAAGCCTCACTTGGAAGCAGTACGAAGAATCTTAAGGTATGTCAAGAATACTATTGACCATGGTTTCTTATATAAGAGAGATAATACGTGTCAGGTTAAAGGGTACTGCGACGCCGACAATGCTGGAGATTGTGACACAAAACGATCAAAAGATGGATACAAATTCAACATTGGCTCAGGAGTAATCTCTTGGTCCAGTAAGAGACAACCAACGGTATCCTTATCAAGTACAGAAGCCGAGTATAAAGCCGTAGCAATGGCAGCACAAGAATGCATATGGCTCATACAGTTATTAAAAGATCTAAATCAACCAACAGACTACTCAGTAGAGCTATTTTGTGATAATCAATAAGCAATACGACTAGTGGAGAATCCAGTATTCCATGCACGGACAAAACATGTGGAGGTACATTATCATTATATTTGAGAAAAAGTTCTCAATGGCGATATAAAAATGATGTACATCAAAACAGAAGATCAAGTTGTAGATATATTCACAAAGGGTCTCAGCGGAACAAAACATGAAGAGTTTTGCCAGCAGCTTAGGATAATCTCAAGAAAAACTTTGAAGAGAAATTAGTTGGTGAGGGGGAGTGTTAGAAATCACCAACTAATTTTATAGTCTTGTAGAAAATTCTAGATCTAAGAAAACTCTAGATATGTAAAAAAAGAAAGAAAAATCTAGAATTTTCTTGCAACTTGTACAAGTTGGCAAGTTTAGAGTCTTCTAACAACTTGCAGACTTGCCAACTTGCATGTAGGTCGGTGATGGATGCCTATAAATAGGCAATCCTAGCACCATTTTGTACACACCAAATTAAG
>JANIHZ010000007.1:46775954-46790361 GCA_027478365.1 Erythroxylum rufum
CCATATTTCAAATCAATCATCACTATTCATCAATTTCATCTAATACATTCTAATTTTCCAAGAAAAGTTTCGGGGTCTAACAGTTTATCTGCTCATTGTCACGATCGTGGTTGACTCCCCACGATTGTGGCCTTGTGCTCAAGCTTCAATTTTGCCATGAACATGGCCTTGGGTTGTTTCCTGGATCTTCTCCGATTCTTCCTCCGAATTCCCTTGACGGTTTCCCCTCCATGGATGGCTCTCCAACTTTGTCAAACTTCTTCGTTTTAGCATATATTTGTGTTCATTCTTTTAATCTATATGTAAACACAAGATGAACATAAATTGAGTATTTAAACACAATAATAGGATTGAAAAGACATTGAAATGCAAAAGAAAATATAAGATGATTCAACCCTATCAATAGTGATATACAATCTTTTTTAATAGCTTTCAAAATCTATAAACATTAAAAGGCTTTGGATCCCTGATTTGTCATCTTCGTAACTCTAAAAATGATTATATTAATTTATGGATGCTTCAGGAGTGAATTAAAGAATTGAAAAGGGGACTTCTTTTTAGTTGACATACCATATATATTAACAGTGATAGGAGAGTGGTTAGAGAAAAGTGATTCTTCAAAGATAACATAGCTCTCACTTAGTCTTATCAACCACCTGTTGTTGACTAGAAACTTGTTTAGTTTATTTTGTAGCAATTTATCTCCACTTTGATGATTGCTAGAAGTGAATAGAGAACCGTGATATATGAGATCCATTAGTCCTAGTGAAAAGGTGCGAGTGGTCAGTTCTCTAGCATCAGCTTGTGAGGTGCCTCATCCACCATTAGATTCAGAATGTGACCGCAAGCAATTGAAGTCAACTGCTATCATCCATAGGGTTGTTATGCTATCCTCAATTTTCTCCAGGTCTTTCCATAATCTAGCTCTCTAGTATTCCTAATTAGCAACATACACAATTATGATAGCTATAGGTTCATTACTAGCTTTAATTTTAAAATCACAATGGATAAGCTAATATGTACATAAGTAGCTAGATAAGCATAAATGAGCTTAATCAAAAGAAACAATAAATTTACCATTCGGGTGCTTAGAGTGATTACTTAAAGTATTCTAATCTACTTGAAGAAAGTTCAAATTATTTTAAAGGACTCTTCCTTTATTTTAGTCTCAATAAGACCAACAAAATAAGGTTGTCTATCTGTTAGGTAATTATTTATTTGGACAATTAAATCCAAGAACATTCCAAATAGTGCTTACCATTAGGAGCTTTTGGACTTGGTCCTCCTCCTTGATTGCGATTACTAAAACCTTGATCTATCCATTCTTTATTTTAATTCCTACTCTTAGGATCCACTTTAGCTTTGACATCTATCATCTTTTTTAATTGTTCCTCATTGCAATTTGATAATGAGTTAGTAATTGTCTGATTTCTCCCAGTTTCATCCTTTCCAATAGGAGGTAGCTACCTTGTCTCTCTTGGTGAGTTGGGGGACAAAATGTCCTCTATTATTACTATTCGTTCATTACTTCCTATAGATAAAATAGGGGATTGTTTGTTCATTTTTTCCTATAGATAAAATAGGGGATTGTTTGTTCATTTTTTCCTATAATGCTTACGGTGTATTCCTTACTAATTTCTTAATTTTCCTTCTCCTCTGTGCTTGGTATTTTTGTATCATTCGTCTTAGGAATCCAGATTTTGATAGTGTCTTTCAAATGATTTCTCTATGGATATGGCAGCTTAACCTTATCCTCTAGTAGCTCTCTATTACCATTAAACTTCATAATAAGGATGATTTCAAGAAACTCCTTCTTTGTATCAACTTCTATGCATACTCTTACATATCCTACCCTTTTGATGTTAGTAGTGTTATCATCCAATGCTAGAGGAGTACCCAAATTGCTAGCTAAATACTCAATCCCTCTAAGGACCAATATTCCAAGTGAATATGATGGAAATTAACTCATACGGGAATGAATTTCAATTCTAATTTGTCTAGTTAAAGATAATTTCCTATTTTATTAGAAAAATAGGCTTACCTTGAATGTGTTAGGGGCCCATGTCCATGATCTTCTATGCCATTTCTTCATAAGAAAATCGAAATATAAATAGATCATCCTCAATTATCATAGTGTTCACTAGTCCTCTTTTCTTCTAACTAAGGTTTGCCCAATGTTGAACACTTGGAAAGGTCATTCTCTTATCCATGAAGTAGCCCACCAAAGCTGCTTTCCATTTGGTTGCTCCATTTTGCAACACCTAACGTGAAGGAGAGACTAGTCCCTCCTTAATAAGTAAGATGAAATGCAATTTTCCAAAGCTATATAGATCACCAACTACTTAGCTCTAGGACTATTTCTCCATTTTCTAAGAAAGAGGGGTAGCATTCTGAGTTGATGGGAGAGGAGCATTTTGTAACACTTTTCCTTTATGGTAATCATAGTGTTATGCAATTTGCTCATAAAAATGTCTTTCATAAGTATACCAAACATATTGAGATTGATTGTCACTTTATGCCGCAACATATTTTTCAAGGCACTATTCAACTTATTCCTAATTCATCACAATGTCAAATTGCAAACATTTTCACCAAATCCTATCCACCTCGACACTTTTAGGAATTTACTTTTAAACTCAAGGTGTTCAACTTCATACTATTTTGAGTTTAAGGATGAATGACAATATATATTATGTATAACATGTGGAACTTGTCTAATAGTAACATATTCTTTAAGTATATATACTAAGGACAAATGGGATGGATGACCACGCAATCCATCCCATTCGTCTATTTCAACTAACGGTCATATCTTTGCTATTTTGACACTCTTGAATGTTCTATTTTATTATTATTCTCCCTCTCGCAAAGTTGCAGAAAGTATTTCTTTCATTGTTTTGCTCTCCGCCGTCGACTTCCTCTCCTTCTCCGCTGTCGACTTCTTCGACCCCTTACTTTCCCCACCATCTGCCTTAACACGTTCTCTCCAACAATAACAAATGAAGACAAACGAGGAACAAAATGGGTATATTTAAACTTTACAGGGCAATTGGATACATATCAACTGGCAGTCCCTTCTCCGTTCAACGCTTGGGCACTGAGACCTTCTAATGCGCATCGCGAAAGGATTGACGTTGGTTTCCGATGGGGTTTTTTCATTTTGTGTGCTTTCGACCTAGAGGAATGAAGAAGGATGGATATTTGGAATTCAACAATCAAGAAAATAAGGATACGCAAGGTTTGATTTCTATGACACCTCTTGAAAACTTATTCCAAGCAATCTCGATGATAAAAATAAAACCCAGAGAAACGAACAATCGACACGCCACAATTGAGAAAACAATTGATAAGTGAAAAATGGTTCGAAAAGTAATAAGAACAAGAGAATAATGTTTCTCCCTATTGAAGCCGACGACACTCAAACAATATAATCTGAAAGTTACTTCTAAAACCCTAAAACATAAGTATTTATACCTAGGTCAAATAATAAAAGATTGGTCTAAAATACATGAAAGCCCAAAATAAAATGAAGTCCAAAAATTAAATAAACAGGTCTGATATGCTCTTGGGCTTAAATGATGAAGCATTAAATAACCCAAGTCTTCATGTCTTCAAGCCCCAAGTGTATCCGGTCCAATGATTTGAGTTAAATGGATTAGTTTGGGCTCAATTCCATTAAACTCTCCTCCAATAGGCTCGGAGTTCGCCATCTTCTCAAGATCCATACTCCTGCTCACATCAATAGGCCCCTTGTCGGCCACTTTGTCTTTTTTCAAATAAAAGCAGATTCATCTGCTTTCTGCTTTTTTTTTTCCTTTTGTCGGTTGCGCTTTAACCAATTCCTTCGGTTATCTGTAAAAGCAAACCATCCATCTATATAAGGGTCAGTTGTAAATATTATTAGCATGAAATGAAATAACATCTTTTGCTATCTTACCTCTTGCTCATTCCAAACTTAGCCTACGTCTAGCGTATAAACGGAAAAAAGCAATTCAGGTATGATTTCATTAATTTTTTTCATCTATTTTTATCTATTTTTATTTACTAATTACTCATGCCATCTCCCCAATTATTCTCTTGTTATTCATTAGTATTATTTCTCTTCCCGAACATGAACTTATTCAATATCTCATTATCTGTTTTTGATCTAAATTTTCTGACTTCAGGATATAATATTTATTTGATCAATTTTGTTCTCGATATAAATTTCCACATCGTTATTTATTTTAATCTAGTCAACTTATGCTATCACTTCTTTAGCTTTAGATTATTGATAAATGCCTGTTTGTAAAACTTGTCGATCTCTTCATAGAATTATAATACATAATGAAAATAAACTTAGCATTAGTAGACAACTTATTATATTAGCCACTACTATGAATAAGTTCCTACAAACTATGAATGCACTCCCTCAAGAATTGCAAACACAACAAGATAGAATTAATAGAAATACCGAACTATATGAACAAGAAAAAGAAGAAGCTAAAGTTTTCTATAGTCGATTTAAAGAACATTATCAACTACACCTAAATGAATCACAATAGTTGTATAATTTGTAATCAGTTACTGACCCATATACTACATATTGAAAATTTAATTACAAAATATAAAACAGAAAAAGAATATTATGAAAACCGATATAATTATTTACAATTTGTTATTAGTAATTAGAATGGAATAAAACCAATAAAATAAAAGCTTGATTTAGCTCAAAATCTTTATCCTTTTTACACGCAAGAATTAACTTATTTAGAAACTAATTTAGTTAATCATCAAAACAGTATTTCTTGTCATCCATAAAAATGACCGATAATATAATTTAAGAAGATCAAAATAATAACATTCAAGAAGGACAAATTATATTAGATATAGATAACTTAGAATTAATTGACTCAACTGGCATCTTTGATATAAATACTTTATTATCAAAAGAAAAACAAAAAAAATAGTTAAAACTCAATTAAATTTAAAATCTGGACAAGACAACATCATTCTCTTCTAAAAAATCTTATAACTCGACAAAATATTATTTATTATGGTAAAATTGTTCATGAAATACCAATACAAATGAATCAATGTAGTGGACATATTAGAAACATTTTTGTAAGATCCACATTATTCAAATGTGAAACATGATGCAATTATCTTTTTTGTCTTTATTATTTTACTTATTTCTAGGTTTTGCTACCTCTTCAAATCTCATTTACATAATTATCTACTCTCAAGATACAATATCATATTTTCTTTTCAAAGTAGTTTGTACCTTTGTCTGATTAACACAATCTTGCCTTCAAAATGCACAGGAAAATGGACATTCATCTATGTATACTTGGATTCTGAGTACTGGTTGGTGGAGTAATCGAGCACCAGTCAATCCAGATGCTGTTCTTGTGACCGGCTTTTTGTGCATTTGCTTAATTGGTGGATTTACTTACATCAACAGGTCCTTATATTTGAGCCTTGTTAAATTCAGGTCTTTCCCCATTAGTGTAGTCTCATGTGTGCTCCGGTCCTTGAGATAATTATATTGCACAATCTGTTTTGGCATGCAGGGTGAAGCCTTTGAAGTCCATAAGACAGCAAACAAATCAATCACTAAAACTTATTCTGGCGGTAGCATGCTCCTATTGCATGTGGTGTGCGAGTCAGATATACTGGGTAAATCCTCGTCGGCCTGCAGTTGGTGAAGAAGCTGATTTTGGAGTTCTTTTATTTCTGTGTACGTTTTTCTTTCTACCTCATTGTTTGTGTATTATGTCCATGAACTCAAAGGAAGAGCAACTTCCCAATTAATAGAGCTAATGTATTAACTTTTTGTCGCAGAAAAAAGCATGTAATTTAACAGGTATAGTTACTCGACAGCATTTTTCCAGTTTTTAGTGTAAACTGTATCTGTGAAATGGAAGGATTTGTGGGTTTGAATTGTCACTTTATGCTGGTCCGTACAGCCAGAAATACGTTAAACATTCCTTGGCACTAAGTGATTTTGTTTTGCTTATATATTGTTGAGCTTAGTTGCAGTATTAACACAACAACAGTTTTCAAATGGAAATGCATACAACGAGAGGAACAAAAAAAGTTTCAGAAAACCTTGAAATGCATTTAGCAAACGTTCTAGAGAAAGAGAGATAGTCCTACTGGTACAACTGCTGTCAGTTCTGTCTCCATAATCGGGGTGAGACCTTTACTTGGCCAAACCTGGCAGGCAAAAAGCAGCGGTGTGCACCTAATGAAAATGGCAAAACCGTCAAGTTCAATAGACAAGTTAAAACCTTCATTAACATCACATGAGATGTGAACACTGTTCAAAGCAAGAGCCTGGCACAGAAAAAATCACCTCGGAGTTGTAAAACTTGGGAGGTCCATTGTCTACACCATAATTCTCAGGATTCAGTGGGTTTATCGGGTGCTTGAAGTCAACAGGCCGGCCCTCCATTGCACAAAGCATGTACCCAGACATCCCACTGTGGAATTAAATGCAAGATTGCACAGGAGCATTAATTAATTAGTTCACTACTCGACTTTGAAAACAACCATTGTCTAAATACCTGGGATATGCAGGAACGGTGCACCAAGCATAGTTGACAGATCCTCCAAAGATTTTCCGGCAACTTGCTACAGTGTCAGAGACAGAAAACTCCTCCTTCCATAAGCTGTCAGCTGGACATGCCATTACCCCTCCAGGACGAAGAGCTCTTGCCACTGATTCTAGGAAACTTTTGTCTGCTAGTTCCTCTGCCAGTGTACCTGGAATGAGATTATAAAGCTTTACTATCAAATCACCAGTGTTTTTGGCATTGTAGCATGAACAAGAATACCTTCTTCCAACTAAATTAATTTGGGGATCATTAATCTAAAACATGCAATTTAACTTCGAAAAACATGAAATGTGTATACCCATCTGTTGGAATGCATCAATTATGATTGCATCATAAGTGCCTTGAGCAACCGATTTCAAGAATTCAATTCCTGCATATATAACAAAAACGTTTTTTTTTCACTTAAACGTATAAGCAAATAAGTAAACAATAACAAAAAATTCAAGATTTCTATACCATCCCCTATATAAGTTGTTACTCGAGGATCCGTAAGTCCAATTGCTATGCGAGGAAAGAACTCTTTGTAGACCTGAAATCAACACTCACTCGTTTGTGATTTATTAATTATGCAATGTTTACTCTTTAAACATAGATTTCAAGGGGAATAAGAAAAGAAAACTCACATTTATTACCATCTCGTCAAGTTCACACAAGTGAATCTGCTCCACAGAAGAATGGCGAGATACCTCTTTCAAAATGCCACCATCTCCCCCTCCAAGAAGTAGCACCTGAAAATTTAGTCGGGAGAGTTCATGATAGATTATAATTATCGATAAAAAAAAAGTTAAGTCCAAAGCTAAAATTATAATTTAATTAAAATTTAGAATTATTTTGCAGGAATTTAAAAATGAAAATCACTTTAAAATAATTAGAAAAAATCTTTTTGATTCATGAGCTTGATTTGAAATTATTAAATTCAGTGTAAGCAGAAATTAGTTTAATGTTAAATATTTTTTAAAAATAAAAAATATTTTAATAAAATTTGAAGTTTTGATTTTTGTAAATTAGTTCTCAATATTAACATATATTTTTTTTTAGCCTATTCACATATGTTCTTAAGAGCAAAAGAATAGTATAAGCTTACTTTCTTTGGATTTGGAATTGAGCAAAGTGGGAGGTGAGTGAGCATTTCTTGGTAAGCAAACTCATCTTTCTCTGTAATTTGAAGAACGTTGTTTAGTAGTACAACCTTGCCATGCGCCGACGACTGCAATCACATATCATATAATTGCACGTTAACATTGACATCGATTAAAATCAATTCCTCCCCAATTCTCATTCGTCTCATTTTACTCATTCCAAAACTGTACCTCAAACACAACAATGTCATGATACTTGGACTTTCCCTGAAACAGAACCTTCTCAACCTTCATTAGACGTGCCTCCCCTGGAAAAAAAAAAAACCGTCGACATGTATGTTACATGGCTTGTTGGTCTTACAACACAACCACTCCTCGTATGGTACAATCAGAAGTTGGAATACTTTCATATTGGGAAAGATATAAATGTCAAGAGGATGTTTCTATGCACTATGCACGTTTGATGAAAACTTTTTATATGTTAAGGAAAGACATAACATGTACGTGCCTGGCCAATCTTGCTCAGCATCTGCATACCAACCCGGAACAGTAAAGGGCAAAGTATAGTTATGAATTTCCATGTTCTCTTTGTTATCATCAACAAGTGGAGATTGGTCAACACTGATTATTTGACTGCCAACATTCCCACCGGCCATGGTTGTTGTATTTCGAATTTTGAATTGTGTTCTTGAGGTTAGAGAAGAGCCTTTCAGCTGCGTTATAAATAGGGCAAAGTAAAGATTTAGGCCAGGAGGCAAAGCAAGCTGTTTGTAGTTATTCAAAGCTTGTTTAAAGTTTTGTGAAAACAAGTTGAAGATTTCTCATGATAAGGTCAAATTTAATGTTCTTTTGTGTCTTTCCTCCTTTTTAGAAAAATGGGTAGGCTTTCTTTCTTTTTCCCATGTTGAATTTAATGCTTACAATGTAAATAGGATTGGGTTTGGATTTACTTTAATGCTTATCTTTACCTTTAAAATTAGCATAATAAATATGTTTTAGTGTCTAATCAACATAGTTTAACATAGCTTTGAATAGGTAATTTGTTGAAGAAAACCTAAATTTGATCATCAACTTTATATTAGATGAACATTAATTTTTATTAAGGTCTGATGTTAATCCTCAAATTTGTTCCAGTAAGGTCTGATGTTACAAATACTAGTCTTACAGTTGATTTTGATAATGAGGAGAGGATAATGAAGAGGAGGTACCTGCTCAAAAACTACCATAGCAACAAGATTCTATTGCAACCAGAAGATCAAGAAGGGAAATTCGAAAGCCTGCTCGGTTTACTAATATTGTGCCATATGCACTTTTCATTATTGAAGATGATATTCCATCTACCTACAAAGAAGCTGTCAAGAGTTCAGAGAGCATGGAGTGGAAGAAATCTATGGATGAGGAGATGAAATCTCTTCATAAAAATAAGACTTGTAAGTTGGTTCAATTACCAAAAGGAAAGAAAGAAATTAGTTGTAAATGGGCATATGCTAAGAAGATGAAATCTTTGGGAAAAGACAATATAAGATTCAAAGCCAGATTGGTAGCTAAAGGTTATGCTCAGAAGGAAGGCATTGACTACAATAAAGTACATTATTCCATTCGTATTTTGTTAGCTTTGGTTGTGCAATTTGACCTTAAGTTGGCTCAACTTGATGTCAAGACGACATTCTTACATGGTGATTTGGAGGAAGATATTTTTATGTCTCAGCCAGAAGGGTTTATGGTTGTTGGCAAAGAAATTTGGGTTTGCAAATTGCAAAAGTCATGGTATGGTTTGAAGCAGTCTCCAAGACAATGGCACAAGCGATTTGATAGGTTTATGATCGAGCAGAAGTACACAAGAATTCATTATGATCATTGTGTATACTTTCGCAAGCTACAAGATGAAACCTTTATTTATCTGCTTTTATATGTTGAGGATATGCTTATAGCTTGTAAAAGCAAAGTGGAGATTGAAAGATTGAAGACTCAACTAAGTAATGAATTTGAGATGAGGACTTGGGAGAAGCTCAAAAGTTACTAGGTATGGAAATTGAAAGAGATAGAGCAAAAGGCAAGATTGGTCTGTGTCAAAAGCAGTATTTAAAGAAGGTGCTACAATATTTCGGGATGAATGAAAATTTAAAACCGGTTAGTATACCTTTTGCTCCTCATTTCAAACTTAATGCTTTTATGTATCCTAACACCGATGAGGAAAGTCATTACATGGCTCAAATTCCATATGCAAGTGCTATTGGTATTTGATGTATGCTATGGTGTGTACTAGGCCTGATATTTCACAAGCTGTTAGTGTTGTCAATTGATATATGCATAATCCAAGAAAAGGGCATTGGTAAGTTGTGAAATATATTCTATGGTATATTCTGGGTACTGTGGATGTTGGTTTATTATTTCAGCAAAATGAAGTTACTGCTCAATATGTTGTTGGATATGTAGATTCCGATTACGCAGGTGATTTGGACAAGCGTAAGTCCACTATAGGTTTTGTATTCACTCTTACTGGAGGTCCAGTGAATTGGAGATCAACTTTGCAATCTACAATTACTTTATCAACTACTGAGGCAGAATACATGGCAATAACAGAAGCTATTAAAGAAGCCATTTGGCTTCAAGGGTTTCTTGATGACTTAGGGGTCCATCAGGACCATGTGGATGTTCATTGCAACAGTCATAGCGCTATTTATTTAGCAAAAAATCAAGTTCATCACGCACGTACAAAACACATTGATGTGAGGTTCCATTTTGTTCGTGAAATTATTGATGGGGGAGATATTCTTCTTCAGAAGATTGGGACCACCGACAATCCTGCTAATATGTTAACAAAACTAGTTTCATTACTCAAGTTGAAGTATTACTTAGACTTGATTGGCATTTGTAAAATTTGTAAATTGCCCTGTAGGGGATTGGGAGACAACCATTGGGAGTTCCACTTCGAGGATTTAAGCCAAGGTGGAGATTGTTGAGTATTATCTTAAAGTAAAAAATGGTGGCTGGCTTTCGGTGAATTTTGGTGCAACAAGTTGGCCAGTTATATTTTGTAGCTGGCCTTCACCCATTGACTTCTTTATAAAAGAGAAGCAGCAACAGCGGAAGAGAGAGTGAGTAGAGAGTAGAAAATTTCAAGAGGGAGAGAGAGAAAAAAAGCATTTTTTTTTGTTTTCTCTTCCTAGTAGGAGTGTATGAGCTTGGGTTAATTTCGGTCTTTTGAAAAATTGAGTGATAAATACTATTGTATGTTCTCATTGATTATAGTGAAATACTCAGTCATCTCTAAACTAGACATAGGCATTTCCGAACTAGTATAAAAATCTTGGTGTTGGTGTTCTTGTTACTGTTTTTATTTTTCATTCCAAATTTATTATCGTTTTCGCACAACAATGCCAACATCTATAACAACACTACTACAAGCACCAGACGCATCACAGGCTCAAGCATCGCATCAAACCACTCCAGCACACCCAGTCACTACCATACCAATGCAGTCACACCAAGTCGCTCCAGCACACCTAGTAAACCCAATTATAGAATGTTGTAATCTCAGTCGTTCCTAATATTTTATAGGTCAAAGACAAAGTAAAAGGCAGTTCTCTAATGAATTGACAATAAACAAATATGTAAACGTTCAAAGCATATTTTTATTATTAAATTTTAATATCCTTACATAAGTGACTCAAGTTATAAGTCCACATACTTAATAAAATACTAAACGATCACAACAACAGCTAACAACATCTTACAAATGTTAGCAACAATAAAATCACTAAAAATAGTAGTAACAAGAACAAAATAGCAGTAGCAACAATCGAACAATAATATCATATTGCAAAACACTAAAATAATTGCACTAACAAGCATACAACTGATCATGAAAAATAATTGCTCCATATATTTCTAGATATAAAATCATTAATTATAGTATTATGATCAATATTATCCACTATATCCTTCTCGATACATAAAATAGGTAAATCATTCAGCCTTTTTTGTGACATTGATGACCTCAAGTAGGTTTTAAATAATATTAACTTTGGAAAACTTCCCTCAACTGATGCTATATTCAATAAAATTTGATAAGCAATTGACATGTTTGGATAACAATATGCAACTTTGATCACATTCTCCTAGTTCAAGAACTTATGAAGGATTATAACTCTGGAAAACACCTCAATAGCTACATTATAAAGGTAGACTTCTTTAAAGCTTTTGATACCATTAGCTGGGAATTTATTCAACACTGCCTTAAAGCTATCCACATCCCTTCTAAATTTGTGCAATGGATCATGACATGCATTCAAACTTCCACATTGAGTGTACTTGTTAATAGTTTTCCATCTAAACCTTTAAAACTGGCTAAAGGAATACGACAAGGTGATTCCTTATCTCCATACCTGTTTACTTTAGTTATGGAGGGCTTTTCTAGACTGTTAAGCTGACTCATCACTTCCAATGGGGGATTCAAATATCACCACAAACGTAAGGAAAACAAACTTACTCACCTTATATATACGGATGACTTGAAACTACTATATGCAGCTAATTCATTTTCCATCAATATAATGATACATGATCTTTAATCATTTGCTCAATGGTTTGGCCTTAAGTATAATTTGGATAAAAGTAGCTTATACCTCTCTCTAGACGTAAGGAATCCGAAAGAGTTAAAGCGATTGAGGGGTATGAATATTGTCTCACACACTTTCTGCTATTTGGGAGCTCCCGTTACTGCTTCTAAATTCAAATATAGAAACTGCCTTCCTGTTATTGAAATAGCGAAATCGAGCATCATGGCTTGGTAAAATCAATTCTTATCCTATGCTGCCAAGGTAACCCTTATTATTTCGGTCCTCAGTAGCCTTCATCCACATTGGACTGCACACGTAGCTCTATCACAATCTTAAAAAGAAAAGGAGGTATTGGGATCATTTCCATAACCCAAATGCATAAAGTATTGATGTATAAGCAGCTGTGTCGATTTTACACTAATACTAATGCATTATGGATCCAATGGATCCATGAATATTACTTAAGTCTACCAAATTCTAGCAGCTAGATTGTTCTCAGATAGTTTCTGCCGTTTTTAAACAGATTATGGTGCAGCGGGAGGCTATCTACTCTTGCATTCAACATCGAATTGGTAATGGTGTTTGGATGTGGTTCTAGTTCGATAAGTGGCTTGATATAAGCCCTCTTTGCTAAGTTCCTAATCTCCAACAATTACAAAACCAACTGTCACTCAATCTTAAATGTTGTCCCTGATTACCAATGATGCATTGCATGGTGAATTTAGAGGATTTCCCACTCTACTGAATTATCTTCCTCAGATAAACGATGCTATCCATGAAGATGTTATCTCCTGGAACTTGACTTCGAACGATATGTTCTCTACATGATCTTACCAGCAGTTATTTGCTTATCACTCTTTGGAGGTTCGTGGTTTCTCTTGTGAAAAATCCTAACACTTCTGTTATAACATAGCTAGCAATAAAAAGTCGACTCCAAACAAAGAGTCAATGGTATAGACATGAAGATGCCACATATTTCCTTTGTGACGTAGATGGTGAGAATCGAAACCACCTTTTCTTTCAATGTCAGCATTCCAAAGCTATTGGAGTCAAATTTTGCACTTGTTACCAGTCAGCAATTATAGTTACAACTAGAATCACTCACTGAGCTAGGTTGTTTGTAATTTGGAAACTGGGAAAACTAATGCTCCTCTATTCAAAGCTGCATTTACGATCACAACATACACCAATTGGAAAGAAAGAAATAGTCGCAGAGCTACAGGTAAGAAGGAGGAGAAATACAAGTTTGTAGATCAAATTGTTAACCTCATTAGAGCTCATCTCTAAGCCAAAAATGTGCAGCACTCACTCTCCATGAACATGCAACGAACTTAGTGCTTCTAGTTCCATCTCAACTACTTCAATGAGATTCATGATTTATATTCTATTTGATTATTCCTTACCATTGTAATTATTGATAAACTCTCCTCATGAGAGTTGGCGACAAGCCAAGATATCTTTTCTAATTTTTTTGATTTAGTTTTATCTATTGATAATCCATCTTTTAATTTTCAAAAAAAACTTTAATAAATTCAAGAATGTCAACAGATGGCATTAACTTATTTAGCAAGGCCATTTGTAACACTTTTAATTCAGAAAAAGATAATCTAAATCTATATTTGATACATTATTATCGGAAAAAATAGTTGTAAATTATTGTAAAATTCTCTTAGTTCATTATTATCCAACGAGCTTAACTTCTTTGAATCAAATAAAAATCCAAAAATATTTTTAAATGTTATGAATTGTTAAAATTTATTCTTTAACAAAGAAATTGTCATATCCATAATAATTAGAAATGCTAAAAGAGAGGTGTGCCATTATATATGGCGGATAAAGATATTATACACCAATGAATGTACAATTTCTTTTAAGAAAATATCAAATATTATGAAAATACCAAAATAATTATCTTTTTTTTTCAAATTTTTAGCATATACTTTTAGACAAGTACTCATCCATTCTAGTCTAATTACTTATAGGTCCCATTACAACTTAGTTTATCCTAAATGAGATCTTATCTCACCCATTTAGAAGTTTTTTTTTTAAATTCTACTTTCAAAATATCATCAACCCCACACGACAAAATTTTTTTACTAAAAGCTGGAGTTTAAACAACAAGTCAAAGATTGAAATTCTAATTATATATTAGGATCAAATATTATTA
>JANIHZ010000007.1:46942002-46957508 GCA_027478365.1 Erythroxylum rufum
TGAACATAAAGTCTGAAGGGCATATTTCAGACCATAGTTTTGATAAAATTCTTGAATGGTATAATGAATCATTGCCTTCTGATCATACAATGGTTGATAGTTTTTACAATATGAAGAAACTTATTAGTGGTCTTGGTTTACCTGTTGAAAAGATTGATTGTTGCAAATTAGGATATATGTTGTATTGGGGAGATGATGTGGAATTACAAGAGTGCAAATTTTGTGGTCAATCTAGGTTGAAGCCTAGAAAGCGTTCTATAAAATAGAAATTAGTACCCTGGAAGCGGATGTATAATTTCCTGCTAACTCCGAGACTTCAAAGACTATATGCTTCTGATGTTACTGCATCTCACATGAGATGGCATGATGAACACAAACAAGAAGATGGAATAATGAGTCATCCATCAGATGCACTAGCATGGAAACATTTCAATGACACCCATCTTGAGTTTGCAGTTAAATGTCGAAATGTTAAGTTGGGATTGTCAACGGATAGATTCCAACATTTTGGTCAATCTGGCCGGCAATATTCATCATGGCCAATTATAATTACTCCTTATACTTTTTGAGTTTTCACTTAAAATATTCTAATAGTTCAATACCATATTTAAGTGTTGAAATGACATTATACTCTTTGATATGATAATTTCTTATATAGGCCTTAGAAAATCCAATAGAGAATAAGTTCATTTGTGATCTTGCAAAGGGACCTTTGTGAGCTGTTAAATCGTATCCGGTGTATTTCGTTAATGGATACTAATATCACATAGAATATTATGGTCATAGTATGGCAACAATAAATAGTGGAGTTTCCATACAAGGAGAATTGATGAATTATTATCGTAAAATTATTGAAATACTTGAAGTTGAGTACCCTGCATTACCAATAAAGTGATGTGTGATATTTAAATGTGACTGGTATAACTCGACTCCAAATGTTGGAACAAAAGTGCATAGTTGATGCAATCTAGTTGAAATCAACTACCGAATAAGATTGAGACAATTTGAAACTTTCGTGTTGGCTATGCAAGCAAAACAAGTGTGTTATGTTCCTTTTCCAAGCTTACGATGAGATAAGATAGATTGGCTGGCGGTTTGCAAAGTTGAACCTAGAGGTGTTTTTTAATCATATGGAAAAGGAGAGCAGAGTATTGAAAGTGAAGCGTTTTAGGAAGATGTTCATTTTATAAATGCATCTGTCGCATATGAAGATAATGAACCTTTGAACGATCCATCTAACGAATATGTTGAAATTTCATCTAGAGAGGATGACGAAGGGTCAGAGATCTAAAGAGGAGCCGAAGTTTGATTCTTATTCTTCCAAAGAAGAAGATGATTGCAATTTACAATTAAGTTATGATAACGATTAATTTGTGTTTGTAATTGAATATTTTATTTTTCAAATCAATGATTTCTTTTTTTAGTATATTATGTAAAATATTTAATTCAAAATCTTAATCAAGAAATGTCGACATGACGACTGGTTCTGAATGGTAGTAATTTATTTTGTTGGGAGGAATGTGGCAAAATTGTCCTAACCTAAGAAATAAACAATTCAGGGAAAATCTCCACTTCATACAGTAACGATCGTTTGCCTTCTATGACCAATCTTCTTCTTCAAGGTGTTTAGTATGATCTGGACAACGTCACTTTCCTTATTATTTACATCTCACTTCCTTTGATGAAGCTATTATATATATTCACATTTGATGGTTTATACTACATATTGTTTTAAGCTTCCTTGAATCTCAAAGATAACATGTATGCCGATAGAGGCCAGAGCGATGTCACAGGGGTCTATAAAGGATTAGGGGGACCAGTTCTTTTGGAAAATTCGTCAATTCCACAAATCTCATCTAGACATTCACGTATGCATTAATATCCAGTTTTGGTTCGTTTAATGGTTTTCTAATATGACATTATCTAAGTTCTATACTGATTGTGTTTTAGGTAAACCTATTCCCGCTAGTAGTTCATCTGGAGAGTTAGTCTTTCATACTAAATCTGGCAACTCATTCACTGTATCCTCAACAAGTTTAGCTATAGCAAAAACGCTGTTGCAAGGTGTTAAAAAGCCTACACCTGAGGGAAGAAGTATCACTGTTTCAATTAGTGTGTTTGAACATACCAGGACCCTTCTCGGGAATCCAGACATCGGGGACTCATTTACCTTTGCTGACTTCCATGTCACATGAAATCCAAGAAAATAATTATATCATTGAGATCTATTGTTTTATTTGTAAGAATTTGTCAAACAACCTCCCTACTAGTTAGAGGTCAACCTGCGTCCTGTTGAGTGTGGGTTGTTCTTGTTCTTATTCTACGACTTTAACAATTGTTAACCTTCTATTTTGTCGTTTGTACTTGAATATGATATTCAACAAATCGCCTTATTTCCTTTTCCATATATTGTGTAAAATATTGAATTCAAATTCTTATATTTGTAGAAAATTTAATAAACATTGAATTTCAGGTAGAAATATGGGACCAAAGAGACAACGTGAGGTTCTGCGACCCAGGTTCAGACGCATGTTCGGAGATACTTACTATAAAGGTGAACCGTCACAGTCTGCAGATGTCACTGCATCACCTCCTCCCTTTCCAGGGCCTACAGTTGCAGATGAGGCATCACCTGTTGCTTGTCATGCTACACCATCCCTAACTTATACATCATTCACTACCCCTTTATCGAATAGAGGAGACAACCTCCAGCCTAGAGTTGAGGGACCTGATGGAAGAAAGTACATAACAATTGTCAATAATCTGTAAGTAAAATCACATTAAACACTTTATGTTTTTAATTAAGTTATAGGTTTATCGATTTTTTCATGTTATAAAATTACTTATAATATTAGATTGATTCCGTCTAGACCGTGTTCCAAAAATATGACATCTACATTTAAGGAGATGATTGATCTTGAGCGTTATGTGTGGAAGAATATATCTCAACAAAGGGATTTTACTTTCAGGAGTTTGAGGTACAATAGTTTTTTCTTTTTATATTGATTTGTATACGTTAATTAGATAAATATTATTACATTATAGTAGTTCAAAATTTTCCTTTTTTCTAAAAAAGATTTTTTTTGGAATTTTGGTTTCAATGCGATCATATATAAAGTATAGGAGAGGCGAGCTCGTACATGTTATCGTGACTTTATTGGTGCGATACACAAGACTAGTGTATGACCGACTTATATTTCAGAGCAAATATAGAGTCGTTGGTAGGAGTATTGGACAAGCCCTGAAGCAATGTCCATCTCAGGACGTAACTCCACCAACAGACGTGGAGGGCCAAGGGGAGAGAGTCTTCCCGTACATACGACAGGATCAATTACCCACCATGAGCATGCATAAAGACTTGTAAGTATCTAAACTTGACACTTACATTGTAAATGTTTTACTTTGCTGTATTTCGATTTAAATTGTTGAGTGAATGTTGAAATGAGAATATGTGTTTTATGGATAATGATAATGGTATAAATGTCTGGTGCTATATATGACTGTGTTGAGTTATTTTATTTGTTCAATAAGGGGGAAATATCATAAAAATAGAGAAAACTCTGCCGAAATGTTTATAAAATCTAGTTCACAAATATCATTTTAAGTTAAATATGCAGGAAAAGTCTATGGGCACGAGGCCTACACTTACTCAAGTTTTTTTGCACACTCACATGAAGAAGCACGACGGTGTGACATTCATTAATAGCCGATGTAAAGAGCTGAATGTACGTGAAATTAATGCTTTATTATTATTTCTTAATAATTATTACTTACCAATATAAACATTGCTTCCTAATAGGACCAAATACAAGAAACCATTTAGCAACAGTCTCATTAGGAAACACCTGTTGATGAGATTCAGACGTATCTTGATGTTGTGGGTGGTAGGAACTATTGTGGAAGGATCTTCGGGCCAGATTCATTTGCGAACATATGTTATTCACAATCCTCCACGTCCAGTACAGCGGCATTTAGTAGACGGTCGCAAACCGATTAAGTCAATCGGCTTCAGACAACAATGGACACATTGATAGATACCATAGCTTAGCTGAGACAAAAGATGGATGAGTTGAAGGTGAGGGGTAGCACCTCAGAGCACCGACGGTCACTAAGGACATTAGGATTATTGTAGTCATTTGCTTTGAATTACAAAGACTTATTATGTACATTGTAATGTTTTTATTATCAATTAATATAATTTTAACTTTATACCATAAATCAACTTTCTGTTTAAACAAATTAAATATATAAACAAATAAATTTATTATACACAGATAATTCATAACTGTTGAAATTATGCATTTATCATAAGATCATGAAATAAAATTTAATGTCGGTTATTTTAAAAAAAATCTTATTTTTATTTACTGACGGAATATAAAAGATCATCGGAAAATAACACTATATTTACCGACGGAACACCATAAACTATCGGTAAACTGTATGATATTTACCAACCGTTCTTCTTCTGTCGTCGGTAATATTAAAACCTTTGCGATTATTTGAACTACGGTTTACTGACCGTTCTTCTTTTTCCATCAGCAAATGTACCGACAGGAATGGTCTCCCGTCAGTAAATTTTACCGACAGTTACATCTGTCCGTCGGCATATTTTATCGACGGAAGGATACATAAAATGTCTGTCGTTAAATTTACCTACGGTCGTATTAATGACGTCGTTGTTCATCGTTTTATTTCATTAGTAATTATTATTACCGACAGAATACTTGTGTTTACTGTTAATTTTTTCATCGGTAAACTACAGATTTTTTTTATAGCGAGAGAACATATAAGAGAAGAGTTACATGCATGAGAAAAATGGTACTTTTAAGACACGTACCAGCTGGAATAGTTTAAAGAAAAATGAAGAAGAAGAAGGCTTCGTTGGGGTGTTCTCTTTTTCTTTTCCAAACCGTTAGCCTTTTATACATATTTAATAGTTTATCGGCTGGGCTGTTGGGTTTTGTTCTATTAATAATGGGCTTTACATAAAGAGAGCTAGAAAAGAGAAAGAGATAATATCAATGAAGAGTCCTTAAAATAGATAACGCTAGAAGTGAAGAGTCCCTACAAAAGTTGCAAAACTTGACTTCGAGTTCTAATTTTATACTTTTGTCTCGGCCAACGTAAACATGAGAGCAAGAACAAACAAAAAGACGAGGGAGGGAATAGATCTTCTGTACTCCAAATCTCTATTCCCCTGTGCGCAAAGCCCTGTACGCTATCCATTATAAGAAATTTGACGGTTGAGCGGCTTTGGACACAGGAGCAATAGGAATTTAGAAAAAGAAGAACCCATCTCATAAATATATTTTATTTTTAAAAGTTTTATTTATTATTTATTATTTATTTATGTATTTATTATAATTTTATTTATATAATTATTTATCTTGTTGGTTTTACTTTTTTAACTTGAATCATTTTTTTGTTATTACATCTGGATATAAGTGTATCGAAAATAACATCTCTATTATATAGGAGTAAAATTGTATATTATTAAATCTTTCTAAATTTTGCTTTATTGGGAGACTGATCTTCTGTCCTAACAACACAGTACCAACCCTATCCTACCAACCCTATCCTATTATATCTTAACCTTCCATTTATACGGGGATGCAATAGGATATGGTTGGTACTGTGTTGTTGGGACATAAGATTTGAGAGGTTTATTGCACATAAATAAAAGGTTAAGATGTAATGGGATAGAGTTGATAATGGGTTGTTGACAGGAGATTTGAGGGTTTATTTGGAGAGTTTAGATTAGATATAATGATGATTATAAAAAAACTAACGCATACACGAGGGGCATATGGACAATTAAATACATTTTAAATAATTTTTTAAAAAAATATGTGTAATAAATTGAACAGACAATATTTACGACTAAATATGGGAATAACATTATTTACGTTCCAAACAGATGGATAGAGTTACCTGAGCAACACAATCCAAGAAAAAGTGTAAAATAATAGAGACCAAATAAGCAGGGCTAAACCTCATTTTCGCTTCTCTTTTGTTCTTGTTCCTTGTTCTTCTTCGACTTTCTCTATGGCCTTTCGCGTTCTTGCTTTACCTATCTGTGGCTCTTTGCTCGTTGTTGTTATTGTACTTGCCATTGTAGTTCCATTGCTTTTGACCTCTGCAGCTTCTCAGTGCAAACACCCACCAACCATTTTCATCTTTGGTGACTCTAACTCCGACACCGGTGGTCTCGTCGCTGGACTTGGCTTTCCAATCAACCTCCCGAATGGTCGCACATTCTTTCGTAGATCAACTGGGAGATTGTCCGACGGACGGCTCGTGATCGACTTCCTATGTGAGTAGCTCACCAGCCTTCTTCATTTTGTTTAATTTCTCTTCGTGCTTCTGCTCTATCCAACGGCTACGACGCATTGTCGTTTCGCCGGTCGGCTACGATGCATGTTTGATCATTAACTGTTGTCCTTCAATTCTGGGTATTGGACATAATTGGTAGAGGGGGCTCAGGCGGGCTCCACCAATTCAACGAGCTTTGGTTAATGTTGTCGGTTGTGCATTAACATATATTTCTAAATTTTATGAATGCTACCACCTCGTGCATGTCTGCTAGCGCTTGCTTTTATCTTATGACGTCGTTTCTTGCCATTGACCACGGCTCTCTTCTTGTTTCTAAATGAAGAGCCCATTCGGTATTCTGGCGAGCTTGCGCTTTACTGCTACATTGGTTACAAAGATGTGAAACTTTTCTTCTTGTGAAACTTTTCTTCTTGTGTTATTATCTAATTATGAAGCTGCGTCCTTGTATGTTTGTGCAGGTCAAAGCTTAAAGACTAATTTTTTAAGTCCATACCTGGACTCATTGGGAGGGTCCAATTTTACAAATGGTGCAAACTTCGCAATAGTTGGGTCCTCTACGCTCCCCAAGTTTGACCCATTTTCATTGAACATCCAAGTAATGCAGTTCGTTCGTTTCAAGGCTCGCAATCTTGAACTTGTCTCGGCTGGTAAAGTCTCGTTTCTCTGAGAAGAGTAGTTTTTTAAAAGTGATTTTTTACCCCTTTTCTTGCTGCTGGTTCAAGCTTATCATAATGCACAGTGTGGTGACTGTGAGATTTCTGTCTTTGTTTATGTTAAACTCTCGAGCCTTGACATATATAGGGTACTTAAGAGGAAGACAAATGGAAAAATGTTTGTCAGTTGAACTCATATTCTTGGCCAGTAAGTCGTTAGCTTTTGTTACCCGTAAAAACTCGATTGAAATCAGTAAGCCTGTTGGCATCGGTGTTGGGTGTTTGCCATTCTAGAAGTGTAATGTATCTACGTCTAGTTCTCTTATAGGAGCAGGGTTAGCTCGGTCATCCCTCTCCCATCACTGGGCTTACGAGTCCTCCCTTAAGAGTTAAGATCGAAAGGAAGAGGGGAAAAGATAAGAAGGGGAAAAGATAAGAAATTAATGTCGCTTTTGCTCTGACAGGTTCGTTATTTGTGTGAGGAAGTCATTTGTCGATCCCTCTGTTAAAAGATATAGGGAAATCATGAGTCGTTGACATTGTATATAGAAGCAAAAGGACTAGTATTTTTTACCGAGTGTTTTCACTCGTATGATACTTAAAAGTTTCCACATTTAAACTGATGGAGTATTCCGGTAACACTTGATGGTTTGAGAAAGAAACTGATTGTGAGACCTGAATTGTGTTTAGGTTCAACAAATATGATCAGTGAGGAACGGTTCAAGAACGCACTTTACATGATTGACATTGGACAAAATGACCTTTCAGCAGCATTCGCCACAAACTTATCAGACCTGCATTTAACCAAAAGGCTACCAACTGTGATACGAGAAATTGAGAATGCCGTAAAGGTGAGTTTATAGTTCCATGCGAGCATTGATCACCTTTTTCTTTCTATTAAAATTTCCTAGTATAGAAATGGGAAGCCTATCGAGTTCCTTGACCGAGATGATTTACTGTTGGTGTTGGATAGGCTATACATGCTCAAGGTGGCAGGAAATTTTGGATACATAACACTGGACCATTAGGTTGTCTGCCTCAAAAGCTTGCTTTAATTGAGCAGAAGGATTTGGATCCACATGGTTGTATTTTACGTTACAATAATGCTGCAAAATTATTCAATGAAGGATTACTTGAAACATGCCAGAAGTTGAGGTCGGAACTGACAGATGCAACTATAGTCTATGTAGATATATATTCCATAAAGTACGATCTCATTGCCAACTCCTCTAAGTATGGTAAGTTAGAAAGTTTTATAAGTTAGAAAGTTTTATATTTGGAGGATGACAATCCCCTCTTTTCTGGTTAACTGAACTATTTATTTTTAGAATTTCTTGCACTTGTGATCTTGATCACTTGACGATCAAAACAGGTAGAGCAAAAGAAATTCCCAAAAGGAATGAGAACTGGTTGCCTGGAACGGAAATTATTCTCTTCATAAAAATAAATCAACTTGGTTTATTCTTGAATGAATTGTGTGCCTCAATCAAGCTTTGGACAATGCAGGTTTCTCAAATCCACTAATGGCGTGCTGCGGATATGGAGGACCTCCATATAACTACGATAGAAATATAACATGCAGTGAGCCTGGCCACGAGGTGTGCAGTGAAGGATCTAAATTTATAAGTTGGGATGGCATTCATTACACTGAAGCAGCCAACACAATTGTAGCTTCCAAAGTACTATCAAAGGCTTACTCTTCTCCAAGTACCGCATTTGATTTCTTTTGTCAATAATGATTATCAACGAAGGAGGCAATGAACCTGCAATTTCTGAAACTCAATTCTCAATTGTCTTGCACCCTTATCAAATCACACGAGATCTTTTGCTTCAGCAAAGACGATCTTCCAATAAATTTCTTACTTCTTAAAGAAGGAAGAATATGCTAGAATATAGTTAATTACAGATGTAATGATATTGTCTGAACGATAATCAGAGCCTTTCAGGTTTAAGTAGTATGCAATGCCTTTGCCCAAAATGACTTATTTGAGTCTCTCCAAGTCGCGCTATTTAACATAATAGAGAAGTGGACTATAAAAGGTAAAGCTAAACTTCAACTATGAGTTGTCAAAACAAGCCGGACATGATAGTCCCATTGGTAGCTTTGTTCTGCATGATGTTGATGTTGATGAGAAAGTGACGTCTGTGGCATCGCAGTAGGAAATTGCTAGGGGCATAGGGATTTTTAAAGCTACTGGAAGGAATGCCCATTTGTGTTATGAAGAATCTTAGAAGTTATACTTAAAGAGTAACAGGGGAGAGGGATCATTTTGAGGCGTGCCAATAGATCTACCATTTTTCAGTTGAGAATATGTTATTGCAGTGACTACTGATAATTCTGAAGCACTTATGCCTTGAAGGTAAAGCATGATTTGATGGAAAGATTGAATAAAACACCATTTCCTGGTAATATTCGATGGGAGTTCCACGTGAACGCATTTATTCGATATATATGTTAATAGTAAACTGCATGGATATGTACTGATACTTGGATTTCCTCTGAAAGATGATGCGAGGCTGAAAAGGTCCCAAGTCCATAAACTATGCACAGTTCTTTGTGCCCTTATAAAAATTTGCAATACCTTACAAACCTCTACAGTTTGAACAAATTATGAAGTTTTGAGGCCTACTGTCACTACGGTCTCGTAACGGCAGTACACCAATGCAAAGAGTCGTTACAAAAGCAGTGATATCTTAGACGAAAACATACACACTTAGCAAACGGAAATGGCATCTGAATAAAAAGCAATCATTGTGTAAACAAGCTATGCTGTTCGGTTTCTGCTGCAATACAAGTTTTAAAGTCCTTACAAAGCAATGTTGAGGTCTAACTCTAGTTTCTTCTCCTTATCATCAAGTTCCTTGTTTGAAGAACTTGGTGCTTTAGAATCATCATGGACATCCGGTAATTGCAGCTCTGCAAAATCTTGCACTTGAAATTCTGGAATCCATGCAACTGTATGCTCCCTTTTCCTAATCTTGGCTGCTCTACGTGCCTCCAATTCCCTCAAGCTGTTTGCTGAATTTTGACGACCTCCTCGAAGCCTTCTTATTATTGCAAAGAACTTCACAATCTTCTCGTTTTCATCACCATCATGGCTATCATGTCCTTGCACAGGGTTGACATCATTAGCCAGCTTTTTTTCCATTGTCTCTTCATCCATAGTGCTACTGATTGTTCTTCTTTACGAACTCTTTTGACTTTGGATTGCGATTCAGCTACTGAAAGATGACTTTGGTAGCATAAATTGACAATGTTTGTCTAAAATCATGGGAAGTAAGTTGATCAGTGGGGCCTGTAGTAGGTTTTTATTGCTTCGTAATATGGTCCAGAGAAGGCGACATAAGTATGCCTTTGAAAAAAAGAAAAAGTTGCTAAAATAATTATAGTCACGTCAGAGTCATGGACATTGTAAAGAAAGTATGTAGAATACGTAGGTTATTTTGTTATTTATTCATTTGTAAATTTATACAATTGATGGTTTAATATTGACCATATATGTGTTTGTAAGTACTGAATAAATTGAAGGCTTGAGATTAATTATGTTATAACAGAATTGTACATTCGTTGTACATTCCAGTTGGCATTTATTATTGGGAAAATATCTGTTGTAGCGTTAAGTGAAGTTCCGATTGTGTCTCTTCTTATTTTCTTGTTGTCTTGTTATTCTTCATCAACACCCCCGCTCAAACTAAACCAAGAGCTTCAAATTAGGTTCAGTTTGGTGGTCAGAGAGAAACCTTGCTGAGGTTAGGGGTTTTGTGAGAATGTCAGCGAGTTAGTCTGTAGTGTTAACGTATCTGATCTCAAGTTCTCCTTTTTTAACTTTGTCTCTGATGAAGTGTACATCCACTTCAATGTGTTTTGTCCGTGACTGAAATAGTGGGTTTTGAGCTAATAATCGAACTCCGTTGTTGTCGCTCCACATAATGGGTTTGTGAGAGAGAGAGAACCCTAACTCAAATAGTAGAGATGTGAGATAGACTAGTTGGGTGGACACCTGAGAGAGGGCTTAATATTCAGTCTCGGTGCTAGACCGAGCTACTATTGTTTGCTTCTTGAATATCCTAAAGATAAGGTTTCCTCCCAAGGAAGACGAATCTACTGGTTGTTGATTTTCGATCATCGAGAGAGCTGGTCCAGTCAGAGTCACTGTAGGCATGAAGATCAAGAGGAGTAAATGATAGTTGAAAAAGCAGCCCTAGATTTGAAATTCCTTTCAAGTAATGCAAAACCCTCTTACATGCAATCCAGTATCTGATTGCTCTTAGAGGATTTTTGTAAAAATTGACTTAATTTGTTTACTGCGAAGTTAATATCTGATCTTGTATTACACAGATACTGAAGTGCTCCTATGGTGATTCGGTAGAGTTTTGGGTGTTCAAAGGGTGTGCTATCCCATAGAGATAGTTTTGTTACTGGAGAGATTGGTGTGGGGCAGGGCTTGCATGAAGACATATTGGTTCTGGTAAGTAAATCTTCAATGTAATGTTTCTGTGAAAGATATAATCCATTTTTGTTTCTATATGCCTCAAAGCCAAGAAAATGGTTTATGCTTCCAAGCATTTTAAGAGCAAATTGAGAATGCAATTGATTGATAACTACGTAAATAGCTTGACTTGAATTTCCTGTGATTAGGATATCATTCACATAGACTAGCAGTATTGTAATAGTTCCATTGTTGTTTGAATAGAATAAGGAAGTATTTGACCTTGAATTATGGAACCCCTACTGAGACAGTGCATGTTTCAGTTTATGAAACCAAGCCCTAGGGGCTCGTTTCAACCCATAGAGAGCTTTAACCAACTTGCAAACATGATGCGGCTGTGTTTTGCTTTCAAACCCTCTTGGTTGATTTGATTTATATAGATAGTCTCATGTAAATCCTAATGTAGGAAGCCATTATTGATGTTGACTTGCTAGATCTCCGAGTGATGAGAAACAGTAAGTGACAGAATTACTTTTATTATGGAAGCTTTCACAACAAGGCTGAAAGTTTCTAAAAAATCAATGCCTGGGTTTAATTAAACCCTTTGGCAACAAATCTGGCTTTGTGTTTGGAGACAATGCCATCAACATTATATTTGGTCCAAAACACCCAGTTAGTTCCAAGAATGTGCATGGTAGTTCATAGGGAATAAGTGTCCAAGTGTGATTTTGTTGTAGAGCATTGAATTCATCTTTCATAGCTTGAAACCATGTAGAGCTTCAAAAACTGTTGTAGGTTCAGTGTGAGGATTTAATGCAAGAGAGAAGGAAAAGAGTTCGAGTCTAAAAATTTCACTTTTGGATCGAATTTGCATGGGATGAGTATTTTGTGTGAGTGAAACAAAGGATTCGGTTCAATATTTGGTATGGTTGAGAAAATGGGGTTAGGTGAAGTATTTTGATTGTTTAGAGAAGATGTAAGGTGTGATGGTGAGTAAAGGTTTTGAGAGTTTACCTGTTTGTTGGAGGATTCAGTTAAGAAAATATTCTGCAGTAGGGGAGTGAGTCGGGACAACCTTTGAGGAGAGTGAACCATTTCAAGTTGAGGTCAAACTGAAGGTAGGAAGACTTGATGAAGCTGTAGGATGATTTGAGTTTGTGGGAAAAAGTTGAGGAAATGGAAATTCTTCCCCGTTGAATACAACATGACGAAATATTATGATTTTCCCTTAATTAGTTAAGCATTTGTAACCTTGATGCATTGAGTTATACCCAAGAAAGACACATTTTGTGGTATGAAACTCGAATTTATGATGAGAGTAATATCTAAGATAAGGAAAACAACTACAACCAAAGGTTTTAAGGTGAAGATAATTTGGGATTTTGTTATACAACTTTTCAAAATGTGACAAATTGTTTAGTCTAGGAGATAGGAGGTTATTAATAAGATAGGTGGCTGTAGAGAAGGCTTCTAACCAATAGGTGAGTGGTATGTGAGCTTGGGATAAAAGAGTTAGTCCTATTTTAGTGATATGTAGATGTTTCCTTTCGGAAACATCATTTTGTTGGTAAGTGTAGAGACAACTGAAACATGGTTGTATTCCATGTTTTGTGAGGTAAGGTAAGAGAGCTTTGTATTCACCTCCCATGTTAGTGTGTAGAGCTTTGATTTTTTTGTTCAATTGAAGTTCAACATTGGTTTTGAGTTTAACAAAGACTGATAGAGTGTCATATTTTTGTTTTAGGGGATAAAACCAAGTGAATCTTATGTAGGCATCAACAAAGATAAGATAGTATTTATGTCCTTCAATTGAGAGATATGGAGGGGGTACCCAAATATTGAAGTATATGATTTCTAAAGGATTTTGAGCAGTTATGTCATGAGTTTGAAAAGGTAGTTGATGCAATTTTTTTTCCTTACAGGCATCACAATGAGACAAATCTTTGAGATTAAAAGTGAACTTTATTGAACTCAGAATTTGTTTTAAGATATTGTTGGAAGGATGTCCTAATTTAGCATGTCAAACATTGACATTTTTATGTGCTATGTTTTCTTTACAATGACTGCCTTTTAAAAAGGAAGCTTTTTGTTGGGAAAAACTAGACTCAAAAAATGTTTGCATGACTGGTCTGATTTTATTGGGCAGTTTAGTGGCTGTAGAGGCTGTAGAGGCCATCCGAAGCACTCTCATTAAGTAGAATCTTCCTTGTTGCTTTGTCCTTAAACAAACAACTTTCATTAGTAAACTCAACAGAAATTTTGTTATCTTTGGTAAGTTTAGAAATGCTTAGGAGATTTTTGGTTATGTTTGGAACATGTAGAATTTGTTTTAGTGTAAGAGGTGTGTATGTATTTTATAGGAAATGCATGTAAGATGAGCCAATATTTGCAATAGGAAGAGAGTTACCATTACCAATAGTGAGTTTATCCTTTCCATCGTACTCTGAACTTATTGATAGATTATCAAGGTCTGTTGTGACATCATTTGTAGCTCCACTGTCTATGAACAATGTATTGTTATTGACTGCTTCTGATGATGGATATCTATGCTGATTTTGAGCTAAATAGGATTGAGGAAAGTTTTGTACATTGTTCTGTGTCTGTCTCATGAATGAGTTCTGTCTCCATGGTTGAGTAGTGTTACCTTGCCAAGAGATATCAAACCTTTTGTGACATTTTAGTGCTTCTTGTCCGAGTTTATAGCAAAGTTGACAAAAAATTATATTTCCATTCCATCTGCCTCCTCTCCCACGATTTCCTCTTCCTTTAAATCCACTTCTTCCTCATCAATTGTTTTGATTGAAAGTTGCAGAGTTAGCAGTTGGTGGTGAGATTTCTTTATGATTGACTATGTTCAGTTGTTCTATTCTTGTTTCATGCATCATAAGAGAGTATTGCACTTCTTGCAATGTTGAAGTTTTCATAGAGTGTGTTTGATAAACCACAATAGGATCATATTCATGACCAAGGTCATTTAGGGCACTTAATATTAGTTTATACTCAGTGATTGCATGTCCTACTACTTGAAGTGAGTGACCTATGGTTTTAACTTTCTGCATATATTCTAATATGGTGTGTGAACCCTTTTTAATTGTTAAAAGTTGATGCTTTAGTTGAAGAACTCTAACCATGGATTTTTTAGCATAAAGATTCTCCAAAATTTGCTAAACTTGGTAGGATGAAGTGATTTACCTATCCTATTACTTTTTCTCCAATGGTTAAAAATAACCAGTATAGTAGTAGTTGATATGTTCTTCTCAATGTTTTGTATTTTAAATTTTCGATGACTTGGTTTGTTTCTGCAGTGATGAACTAAGGAGGAGGTGCTGTGTTGATAAAGTTCTTAAGCTTAAAAGCTCTTATGGCTGCAAGGATTTGAGCTCTCCAGTTTACAAAGTTCTGTCTGTCAAGCTTGATGGGAAGATTGAAATTTAGAGTTTTTACTAGGGCTGAAAAATCAAGAGAGAATGATGATGTTCCATTTAGAGTGGAGGATGATGATCTAAAGTTTTCTTCCATTTTTTACGTTAGTCAAGTGTGGCTCTAATACCATGTAAAGAAAGTATGTATGGAGAATACATATGTTATTTTGTTACTCATTCATCTGTACATTTATAAAATTGATGGTTCAATATTAACCCTATATGTGTTAGTAAGTAAGTACATAATAAATTGGAGGGTTGAGATTAATTCTGGTACAACATTCATTGTACATTCATTGTACATTCCAACTAGCATTTGTTATGTTGTAGCCTTAAATGAAGTTCCGATCGTGTCCCTTCTTATTTTCTTTCTATCTTGTTCTTCTTCGTCAACAGACATTGTATCATTCAAGAATCTTTTCTTTATTCACATTTTGAGTACTTACACGCTTCTTATGTTTATGTTCAATCTCTTTTTATAGCACTCTGTTCAATGATAATGCTACAGATATTAATTCGCATTGGTAATTTTTAATTATTTATTAAAATATAGTATGTTATTAAAACGGGGACATAAGAACTCAATACATGTAGCATCCGAACTTTGCGGGAGGGCCTCAGCTCCTTCCCCTCAAGAGGCCCGCGATGCTACAGTGTAGAGCCCG
>JANIHZ010000007.1:46964506-46976563 GCA_027478365.1 Erythroxylum rufum
AGTGTCACATGTGCATTGCATACATACTTGACTGAATACTGTAAAGGAGAAAAAAGGCATGAATGCCTTATAAAATTATGATCTGCTTATATATCTTGATATGATATTTCTGACTGTGCTATTACTGTGATTTTTTTGTGTGTTGCATGAATTGGGCGAACCATCAATGATGGTTCCTCATTGAGTTCACAAAATTCACCCAAAATTTGCATATATTTTTCAGGTCTTGAAGAGTACCCCGTTTGACACGGGAGTATGTTTACTGTATGCAAGTGAAAGATAGAGGTCAGGATCAATTCGCGTCTGTATTAGTGTCTCATAAAATTGTATTTCGAAATCTCTGTAAAAGTGTGCTCTGTATTTATAGTGAGCCCAATTTGATTATGACTTTTTGTTCATTAAATGACTTTTGTAATTTATTGTTGAATGATTGTAATAACTGAAAATGTTTCCTTTTACCGTGAGCTCAAATTTTCTACTGTTTTCCGCACGTATGAATGGCTTTTACAAAAAAAAAAATTATAACGACTTTCATTTGACTGACTGATGTAACACGCCACCCTCGCGGGGTATGGGACTCGGATATCACCAACGATATCGGATTCGGGTCACGCGGGAGTGAGGTGTTACACATTGAGTATGTGTTACAAAGGTTTAATACGGTTAACATTAAACTTGTCGTAGCACCTATCTCTCATAGTGAGGATAATCTTTGGCACAATATCCAAAGAATAAAATAAAGAGAGAGGTTATAAAGAATGTTTCATATTCTAGTATGATTGATAGCCTGATGTATGCTCGGTTATGTACTAGGCAGGACATTGCATTCACCATTTGACTGTTTGGTTAATATCTGATTAACCTAAGTGTAGACCATTGGAATGCAGTCTAGCGAGTGTTGAGATACTAAAGAGAATTAAGTATTATATGTTGACATATAGAAAAGTCAACAAACTAAACCTTGTAGGGATTTTAGATTCAGATTTTAGCTATGTGTCCGGATGATCGAAAGTCCACTTAAGGTTATAATTTTAAATTTGCAGATGGTACAATGTCGTGGAAGTATGTCAAGTAGACACGGGTAACTTCCTCGACTATGCACGCAGAGTGCATGCTATGGGGTTGCTTCATAGACGGTTTAGCTAAGAAACTTGATTTCTAAGTTGTTTGTGGATGATTCAGTGGCTAGACCCATTTAGTTGTACAGTGATAATCTTGTTGCTATGTTGTTTAATAACAACAAAGAATATCACATGGTCTTAGCATTTAAAGGTCAATTATTTGGTCATAAAGATGTTGATATGAAAAAGTGATATTAAGGTTTGGAGTATTTAAAGACTGAGGAAAAGTTAGTAGATCCTTTAACTAAAGGACTTCACTCACTTGTGTTTGTGACACAAGTATATAGTATAGGTGTTTTAACGTCCTTAGACATTGTTAGTTAGGGGTCGTTATGTTTACTCCATGTACATTTGTACATTTTGATGTATTATAACAGTATGATGGTTCATCAATAGAGATGATCATCATTTATCCTTAGTAATACGTGGTCATAATATGTATAAAAGTCTTAAGATTTGTGTCGATCTTAAGAATTTAGAGGTCATTGGGCATATATACAGATTGCCCTTGTACCTATGTCATTTAGATGCAAACAGCTTTAAACAGATATCCATAAAGTTTGACATAACATAGGGGGATATAAGTTTTTAATCCCATAAAGGTTTTCTCTAATGCAGTTTAGCATTTGATGAGAGGAAACAAGTTTTCTCTAATGCTGTTTAGCATTCAGTAAGAGAAAACAAGAATTTTCTAATGCAGTTTAGCATATGCGAAAAATCGAGACCTACAAACAAAGATGATATAATTTAGATCATAAAGGTATCATCCTAGTTTGCCACACTTCATTTTCCCATTTAAGTTAGTGAAGTATTAGGTATACATGATTGTATTGGATCTATGTCAGACATGACACATGCATTTGATACTTTCGGTATCGAAAGCCTTGCAGGATGGAATGATAAACTTTCGTTATCTTTGGATCAAATGTTTTGTTTTTAAAACTTAGTCGACTAATTCAGTAGCATGATTTAATCGAGTTTTTAAACTAGAGTCAAAACTGCAATTAATAGTTGTCCACGGGAGTGAATGTTGGACAATTTTGTCTTTTCCCATAAAGTTGGACAACTATTAATTGTATTTTTCAGTTTTTAATAACTTATCGGTTAAGTTACGTAATTTGATCTAGATAAAGATAATAAAGTAACCTAATAAATAATTTAAATCAATGGATCGAAGTCCGTATGGAAAATGAATCTCAATCATTGTGGATTAGACCTATATCGATCTTGTGATGGGGAAGCTGACCTGTTAAGAGAGCTTACATTTTGAGAAAACTGTAGAAAGACCTTACCTGCGTCCCGGAGAGCAGTTCCTGTGAAGACGACGGTGGATTCGGGCTCGTTTCGGCTTCGGAAAGCTCATTTGAAGTTACGGAGACTGATATCAGGTATTTCCGCATTTCTTTGTTTCTTGTCTTTTCACGTTCGATCCGGGATACCTAACTAACACTACAAGAAAAATGTCGTTTATCAACGAATATTTCTGACGGAAAACCTAAGGATTCCATTGGGAAGACAGATTGGTAACGGAATTTACCGACGGACAAAGGCATTGTAAAAACAGTTGTAGGTAATAATTTCCGATGAATAACAGAATATTCGTTGGTACTATGTAACCGTCGGTGAATATACCAACAGTTGTTTGATCAGTCGACCGTCAGTAAAGTTCCGATGGTTAAAATTTTTTCGTCGGCAGATTTACAGACATTATTGGTTATTCCGTCGATAATTTTATTATAACATTACCGCCGGTTATGATTATTCTATCGGTGCGTACGCGAATTGTAACTACCTTTTGCTATAGTCTTCTTGGGTTTTGTTTTTCTTTGTACTTTATTAGTATAGACCAATATCTATAATTTTCATAACATTGTCATAGGTTTAATTTTAAAAAGAATTTGATCTGTTTAGAACCCAAAAAAAAGGAGCCGTAAATTGTAGGATACTTGATATAATATTTGCACCCACCTTAAGGAAAAAGACCATTACACCAGAAAAAAAGTTGTGGCCTTATTTTCATATCATCGTCAAGATGTTACATTCGTCGTCTCAATTATTTTGAAATAGATCGTTTATATTTTTCTTACATGATTAGTTACACTCAAGATAAGTATAAACCAATGAAGATGGGGGGGTATGATCACATGATCCATATCCGTACATTTGGCATGTCATAAGACGAGGCGTCTCATGTCTCTTGCAAGATGAAGTATTTGCAGTTTACATTGGAAAGATTTATGAGTACACCTGTTAACGACCAATCTATGATGTGCCTTATATATATTGACTCGTAGCCTCTGCTTACCTCAGCTCTTATCATATTCCTTGGATCTTTTCTTGTTTTGAATTTCTTTTGTTTCATTATCTATATATTATAGCTATTGCTTTCGCCCACATTACTGGATGGATGCAAATGGTAGTGGAAATCAGTCACATATTATGGATGCCAAGTTTAAGAACAGACAAAACAGTCTGATATAGAAACGAGGTGCTTTTCTTTTTTATGCCAACTTTGTCCTGACAAAGGAGTAGGGTCTCTTGTGTCTGTTACCTCGTGTTGTTAATTTCCATCTTAAACTGACGCTGAAGGTAGAGAAGCTAAGGGATCGTCGGGGTGCTTAGCCTTATGGCTGCTCGCAGGATATCTTCATTGCTCTCTCGTTCTCTTTCTGCTTCTGTTCTTCTTTCTCCAGGTCACTAATCTATTCTTCTTCTTTTTCATCAGATAATTACTCTCTTTCTGTTTACAGTCGATGTTGGTGATTATGAGGTTTTGATTACTTAATCTGTTAGAAGCTGATGATGATATGTGCGATTATGAATAGAGAAAAGAGGCTAGGCTCATTCTAGTCGAAAACGATATGGGAAATACTTCCTGTTAAGTATTGTTTTTTGCTTTACTTTTTCCAAGTGGGTTTACAGTTTCTTAGGAGTACCTTACAAAAACATGCTCGGGATCTTTCCAAATCCTCTTTGTGTTGTTGGTTTTAGTCAGACCCTTTAATTGCTTTTGGGAAAGCTGGTGGAGAAAGGGTAGAAAGTCTTCTGGGTTTCAAATCTTGTTTTCACACTCAGGAGCATATCGAGCCAACAACACCTTGTTCTTCTCTTTTTCTCAAGAATTAGATAATTCGCTCAGTCGGCCGACCAACATCTGAATTGAAACATTTTCAGGATAGAATTTCTGAGCCTAAGGTACGTAGGTTTGGCCTTGTGTTATACCGTTGACTCCCTTTTCTTGCCTACTACGTACCAAACTACTGACTTCAGTGTTGCTCTGCTTTTTTTTACTTGTTGGATGCTTGAGTTCTGGTCTTTTTTTTCCTCATGTGGCATGCCAAGTTCTCCCACACTTGTGATAATGAGGATCGGTTTCCTTGAAATATGATTTACAGGAAGAAATATTAGCAGGGGAAAAGCCATTCACAAGTTTAGCACAGCTGCAGCTGTTGAGAACGTGATTATCCCTGAAGTTCAAATAAAATACACGCAGCATCTAATCAATGGGAAATGGGTAGATTCAGCATCAGGTAATACCTGACCTATTTTACATTGTCAATTCTGGTGTCAATACTGGTCAGTGTTTGCACAAGCACTTGGAGTTCTGGTGTGACTTGGACTTTCTGTTGGTTGCAGGGAAAACATTTCCAGCTTACGACCCTCGTACCGAAGAAGTAATTGCTCATGTAGCAGAAGGTGATGCTGAAGATATCAATCGTGCAGTAGCTGCAGCTCGAAAAGCATTTGACGAAGGACCATGGCCCAAGATGACCCCTTATGTGTGAACTTTATTCAGTCATTCTCTGTTTCATTTATTTCAGTTATGCTTTCTTATCTTCTAGATGATTTACATGTTTTGGCTCCATGTTTCAGGAAAGGTCGATGATACTGCTGCGTTTTGCTGATCTGGTTGAGAAACACAACGATGAACTTGCAGCTTTAGAATCATGGAACAATGGAAAGCCTTATGAGCAGGCTGCTAAAGCTGAAATTCCGACATTGGCACGCCTATTTCGCTACTACGCTGGTAAATTTTGGGAAAAGCTTGCAGTCTAAATTGGTTGTATCATAATTTATGTGGAATCAATCCTTTTCTTTACATTGAATTATCAGGTTGGGCGGATAAAATACATGGACTAACACTTCCAGCAGACAGTGAGCATCATGTTCAAACATTGCATGAACCTATTGGAGTTGTGGGACAAATAGTTCCATGGAACTTCCCTCTAGTCTTGTTTGCTTGGAAAGTTGGGCCTGCATTAGCTTGCGGTAATACCATTGTTCTAAAGTCAGCAGAGCAGACACCTTTGACAGCCCTGTATGCAGCGAAGTTATTGCACGAGGTAGGGTTCACAAAGCTATTGCGTTTCTGTTACCTGGTCTGTCAGAATGAGTTTTGAGATATTCTTTTAGGGGATAATAGAGTAACGTCTAATTTAACTATAGAAATATGGAAGAAGGTGATAACAGAATGAAGTAAGAATTACCAAAGTGCGGCTTTGATTTCTCTAACTATTCATCACTTGCTTAACCCATTTGTCAGGCTGGTCTTCCTCCTGGTGTTCTGAATGTAGTTTCGGGTTATGGTCCAACTGCTGGTGCACCTCTAGCCAGCCACATGGATGTAGACAAGGTATTTACTGCGGTCATGTGCTGAAGATCCTGCTGATTATTTTTTACAATCTTCTCTGAACATATTTCAGAGTCAATTTCATTTGATTCAATGGAATATGGATCCCCTGAATGTTAACAGGTCTACTTACCATGACTTGGAGACATCAATTTTCTTTTCTTTAGTTGCTTTTCACTTATTTCGCGTTCTAGTACTATTTAATGCCTTCTCATGTAACAGTGTAGCTAGTGAAAATACACTTGCACTAACCTTTATTTTAGAGCTTCATCCCCTTTCTCCCAAGTAACTCTACCTTAACCTTTATGATAGTCAACAAAATCTTATATATATATGGTTTTGTGTAATCTGGCCAGCTGGTTTTCTAAGGCAAAAATGTGGAAATTTCTTGCATACTTAGAAAATACCGACTCTTGTTTCTGTCTCTTTTTCAGCTATCTTTCACAGGTTCAACTGAAACTGGTCAGATAGTATTTGAATTGGCTGCAAGGAGCAATCTCAAGCCAGTTACACTGGAGCTAGGTGGAAAATCACCTTTCATAATTTGTGAGGATGCTGATGTTGACAAGGCTGTGGAGCTTGCACACTTTGCTCTATTTTTCAATCAGGTAGGTCTAACATTTGTTTTCCCTTTAGTGTTAAAGATTTGGTCTGACCTGTATGGTTTTCTATTTGCAGGGTCAGTGTTGTTGTGCTGGTTCTCGAACATATGTGCATGAGCGTGTGTATGATGAATTTGTGGAGAAAGCAACAGCTCGTGCCCTGAAACGTGTTGTTGGCGATCCCTTCAAGAAGGGTGTTGAACAAGGTCCCCAGGTACTTTCCTTTTAACTTCCTCATTATTGATCTAATGAATCAGAACAACTTGGTTCTTATCCAAGATTGGTATCTAGTTTATAATGTGATTGTATTCTTGGTGGATAAATGCACTTGAGTTGGCACATATGAACATCTGCGTCATATGACCGCTTCATACATTCATTCATAAAAATGTTCATTTCTCCGAGTTGTCCTCTGATTTCTCCATGGACCTCGTGACAATTTCAGATTGACACGGAGCAATTTGAAAAGATACTTAGGTATATAAGATCTGGCATTGACAGTGATGCTAAACTTGAATGTGGAGGAGACAGGATTGGTTCCAAAGGTTTCTTTGTTCAGCCCACCGTTTTCTCCAATGTGAAGGTATAAGTTACTTCAACCCTAGTAACTGCTACTTAGTGAGTGTACGTCCCTTTCAGATAACAGACTATTAACATTCTCTGTAAACAGGATGATATGTTGATAGCTCAGGATGAGATCTTTGGCCCTGTGCAATCTATCTTGAAGTTTAAGTAAGTTCTGAACGGATATTAATTACTGCTTTCCAGTAATACTGATTGATGATTCTTAATTTATGCTTGGATCAATTCTGAAATCCTTTCTTCGCCTTTGTTTGCAGGGACATTAATGAAGTAATAAGGAGGTCAAATACTACAAGGTATGGTCTAGCTGCCGGAGTTTTCACAAAGAACATCGATACAGCCAACACGCTGTCCCGAGCTTTGAGGGCTGGAACTGTGTGGGTTAATTGCTTTGATGTGTTTGACGCGGGAATTCCTTTTGGTGGCTACAAAATGAGCGGTATGGGCAGGGAAAAGGGTATCTACAGCCTTAACGGCTACTTGCAAGTGAAAGCAGTTGTTACTCCTTTGAAAAACCCAGCTTGGTTGTAAGTTGTTCATGCCTTCAATCACGTCATCTTCAGCCATAAATAAGTACACAGCATGAAACTGAAGGGAGCTCAAACAAACTCCTTTTTAATTTACCAGCATGGCATAGTGTTGCTGTTTTCAACTCTCTGAAATGTTGCTGATGGATGCCTCATATTGTGTCTAGAGTTTTGTGTTGTTTCTCGTCTTTTATCTTGCTTGATGGTAGAAACGCCGATAGATGCAGCGGAAGTGACCAACCAATTAGTCAATACAATAACAATGTGTTATGCACGAGTTTAGATATAAATTGATTCTTCATTTATGTAAACCTTTAGGAAATAATCTGGTAGTAAAATAATCTAATGCAATACCCAATAAAATCAACACCATGATTTACGTAGAAAAGGAATAAAATTCACGGAATCGAAGTCCAGGCAATATCTCTACTATGTGTTGAAGTTGTTGAAGAAGACTGATTCAAAGTTGTGAAATCTATAGGATTAAACAAGATTCAACTGTTAGTTTTTTTAGCTAAGTTGACGTTGATATTATCATGTTGATTTGACGTAGTTATGCAAATTTAAGTGCTTAAGTTTAGCTAGGCAGTTATAAGTTTTTTATTATTATTTATGTACAAGTTGTAAGCCTATATATATTTAGGCATTCTTAAGTTAAAATCTATAAAATCATTTCTCGCAGAGCTTTCTTGTTCTGTTAAAACCAATATTTTTGGTATCAGAGCTAAGTTATTAACCTAGGCTTCTAGGTCACTTCAGCAGCAAGATGGCATCAAGCAGCAGCTCAGCAGTAAACGTTTCATAACCTTAGATTTCCATTTTTAAAGGTGATTCGCATGAGTTCTGGAGCATCAAGATGAAGACCCTCTTTAGATCTTAAGATCTGTGGGATCTTGTTGAAAGTGGAATTTCAGAAACAGATATAGAAGAGACATCAAACAAGGAAACTTTGAAGAAAGACAAAAAAGCTTTGTTCTTCATTCAACAAGCAGTTGATGAAATGATCTTCTTAAGGATTGTAGTAGCTTCTACAGCAAAGGAAGCTTGGAACATCCTCAAAAACGAATATCAAGGCACTAGCAAGGTAATCACAGTGAAATTACAATTTCTTAGAAGAGATTTTGAGATAGCAACTATGGAAACTAATGAGTTTGTACAAGAATACCTAGCTAGAGTTTCATCGATTGTTGGTCAAACGAGATCCTATGGTGATAAAGTGACAGATGAAACTGTTGTCACAAAGATTTTGAGAAGCTTGATTCCTAAGTTTGACCATGTAGTTGCAGCCATAGAGGAATCCAAAGACCTCTCTACCTTCTATGTTGATGAACTTATGGGGTCTCTTCAAGCACATGAGACTAGGGTCAACAAAAATGTAGCAAAAGAAGAAGAGCTGGCCTTTTAAGCACAAGATTATTCACAATACCGAGGCAGAGGTAGAGGTGCATTTTGAGGAAGAGGACGTGGAAGAATGAGCACAGTCCAATGCACTCACTGTAAGAAATTTGGGCACAAAGAAGTTGATTGCTGGACTAAGGATAAACAAGCAAAATATGCAGAAGAAGAGGAAGAAGACTATTTGTTTATGACGTATGTAAGTCCCCAGATCACATCCCAAGAAATAGTGTCTGCTCAAATCATTTGACAGTAGATAAGGAGAAGCTCAAGGAATTGGATGAGACAGAAATCTCAAGTTCGACTGGGAGATGATAAACAAGTGGAGATTGAAGGAAAAGGTACTGTTGCTATCAGAATCAATGGAAAAGAGAAGATGATCCAAAATGTGCATTATGCACCAGGTTTGGCATATAACTTGCTAAGCGTAGGACAACTTGTTGACTCAGGTTATTCTGTCTTATTTGAAAAGAATACAAGTGTTATCAAGAAAAAAAAACAGGAGAAATTTTACTGCAAGCAACTATGATCGAGAACAAGATGTTTCCTATAAACTTCCACATAAAAGAAGTTTATGGGATGATGAGCAGTAGACAAGATGATACTAATCTATGGCATCAACACTATGGCTACCTATATGTTAAAGCACTACAACTCCTTGCTAGCAAAGAAATAGTGAAGGGGCTGCCAGCAGTTAAGGAGTTGGAGCATGTATGTGAGGGATGTGCCCTAGGAAAACAAACGAGAAGGTCCTTTCCTGTAGGACAAGCAAAAAGGGCACAAAAGAAACTAGAACTAGTTCATGCAGATATTTGTGGCCCTATGCAAAGGCACAAAAGAAACTAGAACTAGTTCATGCAGATATTTGTGGCCCTATGCAAACTGAGTCACATGCAAGCAATAAGTATTTCTTACTTTTTATCAATGACTTTTCTAGGATGAGTTGGATGTATGTTCTTACATTTAAATCAAAAGCTTTCGAATATTTCAAGATGTTTAAAGCATTAACAGAAAAATAAAGCAATGAGAAACTGAAGGTTCTAAGGACAAACAAAAGGGGAGAGTTCACCTTGAAAGAGTTCAACAATTTTTGTGAAGAAGAAGGCATCAAGAGAGAACTTACAGCTCCCTATGGCCTTGAACAATATGGTATAGCTGAACGAAAGAACAGAACCATTGTGGAAATGACTCGATCCATGCTCAAGATAAAATATCTAAAAGACAATTTTTGGACTGAGGCAGTAGCAACAACAATTTATGTGTTGAATATGTCTCCCACAAAGGTAGTGTGGAATATGACTCCATATGAGGCTTGGCATGGATCAAAACCGTCTATAAGTCATTAAAATTTTTTTTTTGGATATGTATGTTATGGTTTAATAACTTCTGGGAGAAGCAAATTAGATCAAAAATCCAAGCGATACATTTTTGTTGGTTATTGCTTGAATTCAAAAGCATACATACTATATGATCCTGAAGGCAAGAAGATTGTTTTGAGCCGAAATGTTCAATTTAATGAACAATTAAGCTGGAAGGAAGCTACAAAAAAGCCAATACCCACCTTGGATTGAGTTGTGAATGAAGAACAAATCAAAGAAATTCAGAAAGAGCAGTTGCCTAGTCCTCAAATTAATTCTGCAATAAGATCCTTATCAGCAGCAACTAGTAACAGCAGCTCAAAGTCCTCACAGAAAGACACGGGCAGTGAACCGGTTCATTTATAAAGAACGTGGCATAATTCCACGTCGCCTCTTTGAAATTAAGGGGAAGGCTTGTAACTTTACCTTGCTTGTTGGTGATCCAACAGATGTTGAAGCTACCATGGAAAGTGAAGAATGAAAGCAATGCAAGATGAAATCAATGCCATAAAAAGAAATATGACATGGGAACTTGTTAAACTGCCAAAGGAGAAGAAAACAATCAGTTTTAAGTGTATGTGAGTCAACCAAAAGGCTTTGAGACTTCAGGAGAGGAACAAAAAATTTACAGGTTAAGGAAAGCCTTATATGGCTTGAAACAAGCTCCTTAAGCTTGGTACAACAAGATTGATGAATTCTTTCATCATAATGGGCTCGAGAGGAGTCCAAATAAGCCAACACTGTACGTAAAAAAAACAAGGTATGAAGGACATTGTACTCATTAGCTTGTATGTAGATGGCATGATCTACACTAGCTTATAGCTCATCTCAATATTCAAAAGTGCAATGATGAGTATGTTCGAGATGACTGATTTAGGCAAGTTAAACTACTTTCTTGTCTTAGAAATCAAGCAAACAAGAAATGACATATTCCTCTCACAACAGAAATATACTTCAGATATTTTGAAACAGTTCAAAATTGCAAGCTGCAAAATTGTGGGAACACTTATAAATGTGAGTGAAACACTCACAATAGAAGATGGCATAGGAATAGCATATTCAAGAAGGTTCAGAAGCCTAATGGGACGCTCATTTATCTAACTCACACCAGACTAAACTTTACTTATGTAGTGGGTTTGGTATCAAGGTTCATGCACTGTCCTAGCAAGCAACACTTTGGAGTAGCAAAAAGGATTCTTAGGTATGTAGCTGCTACAACAGGTCTTGGAATATGGTATCTGAAGCAGAAGGAGTTTGAGTTGGTAGGGTACACTGATAGTGACTGGGCAAGGTTACAAGAAGATAGAGAAAGCACCACTGGAAACTATTTTCTTTTAGGATCAGGTCTTATTGCTTGGATTTCAAAGAAACAATCAACTATAGCCCTATCCTCAACAGAGGCTGAGTATGTGGAAACGGCGACAGCCGCATGCCAAGCACTGTGGTTGAGGAGATTACTCGGTGACTTAAACCAGAAGCAAGAACAAGCTACACAGATTTTTTGTGACAAATATGTCAGCTGGCGGAATGACAAGAAACCCAGTCATGCATGGAAGAACTATTAGGCACCGTTTTCGGAACCCAACTACGGATCATGAAAACCATAATACTTCAGAATAATTTTTTTTCTCGCTCTGATACCACTTATGTTGGGTCCCACTTGCTTCTAGAAACCAACCACTCAAAACTAATCGTACCTTAACTAACATCGCTTCATTTTTTTCACATCTTTTAACATTAAAAGCAATTTCAATTCCAAATTTGAAAAATCATCCCTTACTCAAACCTCAATCGATATGATTCTTCATATTCGAAAACATTTTATCATTCACCACAAATCAT
>JANIHZ010000007.1:46976663-46988107 GCA_027478365.1 Erythroxylum rufum
GTGAATTTGGGACAATTTAGAGTGAAAGTAAGGTTAGGATAGATGTAGAAACCTTTGGGAAGGCTCTTGAGTGAATTCTGTCTCACCTATGCCCGTTGGATAGACTTTAGGTCCACTGAACGGACCTTCTCGAGTTTGGGAAGACCCTTAGCCTCGTCCATGTTCATTAAACGGACCTTCACAGGTCTGGGAAGCATTCTAGCCTTGTTTTTGTCCATTTTGGTTCAGTGTATATCCGTTTAGTGGACATTCACTGTACACTTTCAAAAATTCGAGATTTTGATCCAAATGGCAAAATCTCTCTTCTGGGTCTTCATAAAAGTTTTAGATCTAGAAGATCTCTTCGAAACCATCCTAGAATGACTTCAATCCAACATCACTATTGAAAGTTATGCCAATTGTCCCAAAACAGGTTCAATATGATTGAGGACATAATCATAAGAATGAATTGTCGTATATCAATTGATCAAATAGGGAATTTTTGGGATGGTACGAGGATGAATATAGCACCCCACTCTCGCAAGACACGTACCCAACATCTATGGTGATATCCGAGTATGTACCCCGCAAGGTTGGCATGCTAAAACAATCATTCAGTCAAAAATTCATTAAAAAACTTTGGTTTGCTTAAAACAAGATACACGAAAGCGGAAAATCACGAATCAAGTTGGCCCATGTAAAAAAAACATTTCCATTTACAAGTTACAATTACTACAAATATTAGTATTTAACAATAACTTGGGCCTATTTCAGATACGAAACACTTGAAATCATAAAATCATTTTATTACCAAAATCATTTACAAACACTTTGTACAATTTTTGTGGAACATAATTCAAAAATAAAATCACTGAAGACATATGCAGGTGCGAACTGATCCTGACCTCTAATCCATATCAGACTTCAGTGGCTAATGTTGGGTCTCGTTTTCGAAACCCAACCTCTTAACAAACTACCATTATACTTGAGCGAGGTTCCCTGTAAAATTTTTTTTAATACCAAACATGTTGGACCCCGATTCCAGAGCCCAACCCCTTGAACCATAAAGCCCAATTCCACTAACACATTCTTATGGTAGATCATAACTGTTGTCACTTAAATCAAACAACCACTTTGGTTCTAATTTCATCTTCTTAAGATCAAGCTTCTAGTTTTATTCTTGTACACTTTAGTCTCATCATTTCTACTTATCTCCCTATTTTCCTCAAAAACATCCATGACAATAAATTAGCATATTTTATCACACTCAAGGATATACACCACAATACACTATTGGTTTCATATTCAATTCCACCAATACAAATGCATTAACTCATTGTCCGTCAAATTTAACCATAGACTACTTCTCATTTATAATTAACAACAACTTTCATTTTCTCACTACTTCGATCCATTCAAACACTTAACAATTGCCCATGTAAGATCTTAATTTCAGCGCTCTGATACCATAAGTGTTGGGCCCCGTGTCCGGAACCCAACCTTTAAAAAAAGCGTGTGCACAGAATTTCTCGAAAAACAAACGTGGACGAAAACCAACGAAATCAAAACGCTTAAGGTCAAATCTTTTTATTTCCAACATCCAAAAACGCGTACTTTAGAAAAATGTTTGAAAATTATAAAGACAAGTTACATCTTCCGAGAAGACGACTTGGTTTAAACCAATCTAAATCGATATATTTTTCTTCAACTCCATTTAAAGCAATTTAAAATTCAAAAGGTATTCATAGATCTCTCACCTCAAGTCATTTGATTCTTCATATTCAATCATGTCTCATCATTAAAAAAAAAATCCTATCTTTTTTTTCATAAAACTCTCCTACACATATGTATATACCAACAATTCATATACAAATTTCATCAACTTAAATAGAAAACTTCTTTCGATACCTTACATTTGAACCCAACTCATCTCATCCGAATCATACCTTTTCTTTTTCAACTCAATCAAAACAATAAAGCAACATTTTCTTGAAAAATCCTTTTTCTTAATTTGGAAATAAACTTTCATAGCTCATTACTCAAAATCATAAACACGAAACCCACCTCATTTCCAATGCTTGAAACTTGTTCAAAAAGCATCCCCTCATGCTCCTTTTGCTTTCCTTAAATCTCCTTCATCAATGGCAAAAATCCCTAATCAATAGGAATCCAAAATTGGACAACTCATAACATATAATCACAAAATTGATCTTAGAAAACTTAATCCCACACATTTCTTAAGCTATCTAAACCAAAACCCCTTTCAAAATCCAACAAATCAAAATTTTCTCTTACCTTAATCCTTCACCAAATGAAGGGTTTCTTGGCTTGAATGGAAGCTCTCATGCTCCTCTTCCTTTTTCCTTCATGAATCAACTCAAAATCCAACTTGAAATCCAAGAAAAATCAAACCCTAGGTTTTCTCTTCTTTCTTCTTTCTTCTTTCTTCTTTCTTCTTTCTTCTTTCTTCTTTCTCTCCACCGAAATCTCCCTCTCTTTTCCTCTCTCTTTTCTTTGTTCTTTTCTCAAATTTTCGTGCTCCCCACTTCTTAAAAGAACAAGAACACCTTTTATTTACAAATATGCCATTAATGAATGAGCAATGTCCAAAATACCCTTCCTTATAAACCTTGAAACTTAAATGGCTTAAGTGGCTTGCCAATTTTTCCCTTCATGCATTCTTACCAGTTCAATTTAATTCATGTCATATGATCTTACTCACATTATCATGTTAATTACTCACTTTAACATGATAATTTATTCCTCAAAATCATATAATACAACAAAGCCTCAAAATTCATCAAGTCATGCTAAAATTCTTCCAAACATAAGACATTTTTCTAATCATCAAATTGAAAGAATTTGCTAACACTTCCTTCTAGAGAAATGTTCCTCATTATCTCAATTTTCTAATGACACCAAAATCATTTAATTTGGTTCCATATTCTAAAAGTTATAGCTGAACAATTTTCGGACTACTGCAAAACCAAAACTGCACACTACATCCAACTTCACTCCAGAAATTGAGAGTCTTAAAGGAAAAATTGAAATTTAATTCCTTCAGATAACTTGTAGCTCCATGTCTCTAGTTTAATTAGAAATAAGAATCACCTCAATCGGATCCCTATAGATCGAGATATCACCAAATTACTGAAGCATGTTCAGAATTTTTCAACCCATCCTCTCACTTTGGTTTAATCAATCTTTTTCAATTTAATCTCAAAATCCATAAATGTTCATGGACAGGTAGAAAAATTTCTTACGAATCCAATGCTTCAAAAATCAGGTCAATTGGAGGTCGGACAAAAAAGTTATGGCCAACAAACTATAGAATGCTCATCAACCTCTCAAAACTTCAAAGTCTTTTCTATCAAAACTCCAATGTCGCCGTAGTGCTTTTGCACTATGTTGCTTTTCTGCTACCCCTCAAAGTCTTGCACTACGGTGCTTTTGGCTTAAAAACTTAAAAGTCACCGTAGTGCTTTTGCATTACGATGCTTTTCTACTTCTTTTTCTTTACCGACATCTTAACTTCAAACCTCCATAACTTTTGATCTAGAACTCCAAAATTTACAAACTTTATATCAATAGAAAGCTAAACGAAAGCTCTACAACTTTAATGAAGGATCAAAACCAAATTTAGTCTCTAAAAGGGTCAAAACGTCCACACAAAGTGATTGTTCGTCAACATCATCCTAGTCAGCATCACAACTTCTAAACATCATAACTTTTCACTCCATTGTCTAAAAACTCCATACTTTGTATCAATGGAAATATAAAAAGACAATCTCCAACATTCATCAAGACCCTAAGCACAAATTTTTCTTCTATGAGGGTCAAAATCCCAATCAAAGTTACTACCCTGAAATTTCCATCCTAAACGGCATTCAAACTTCAAAAATTCATATCTTTCAATTCCCACAACCAAACATGGCATGCCATACGTCATTGGAAAGCAATGAAATTCCTATACAACTTTCAAGAAGGCTACTTGGCCCAATTTAGCATAAATCAATCCAGAAATTGCCTCAAACCAATACACACACAATAACCTACTCTTATGGAGATTTCAAGAACAAGCAAGGTAATCTTTTTGAACAAGCATTGGCAAACACAAATACAATCCAATTATTTTGCATTAATATCAAAATATAAGTTCTTACAAAGCTTTATTGGGCATTTCTAATCCCAATACATTAAAGTCTCGGAAATTCAAATTTCAGAGAAAACACATGAATAGTAATTGTTCTAGCTCACTTTCTCAATTATAAAGATGTTACCCACAACACACACATACACAATAACCCATTTCATGCATTAACCTCAAAATATCCTTTTTAATTGCTCCAATCAACATTGCCCAAAATAAATCATTGTACACAACTTACTTGATTTAGCTACCAAAACTTCAACTCTTTTTATTCTAGTCATTATCACCTCATTTCTACCCACTTATTCATCATAAATTTCATAATACTCTTAAGAATACAAGTTTACTCAAAAGTCTCATAATCATCAAAAACCAAAATCGATTATTCACTCTTCATTAACTTACTACATTCACAACCTAATTCTTGTATATCATTTCAAATTCAAGAATTTTTTCTTTTCTTTGCACATGAATAATCACCAACAATTTCTCATTTAATAATTCTAACTTCCAATAAAAGTTCGAGGTCCAACAAGAACAAAGTACTTCGAGATCAAACACCATTTTATAAGGGAACTTGCAGCTAAAGGGCAAATCAAGGTGGAGTTTTGTATTTCTAAAGAACAGCTTGCAAACTTGTTCACTAAAGCTTTACCTAGGTAAAAATTGAAGCTCTTTTGGCACGTCTATACATCACCACCTTTGAATCAAGGGGGAGTATTGAAGTTGTCAAAGAAGACTGATTGAAAGTTGTGAAATCTATAGTATTAAATAAGATTCAACTGTTAGTTTTTTTAGCTAAGTTGATGTTGATATTATCATGCTGATTTGATGTTATCATGCAAATTTAAGGGCTGAAGTTTAGCAAAGCAGTTATAGGTATTTTTATTATTATTTCTATACAAGTTGTAAGCCTATATATATTTAGGCATTCTCAAGTTAAATCTATAAAATCATTTTCGCAGAGCTTTCTTGATCTGTTAAAACCAATACTATCAACAAATAATGGGTACAACAGCAAGTTTTCTCTAGTATCCCACTAGAGACAACAACCATAATATCAAGAATATAACAATTCTCAGCAACAACATCAATAACAACAATAAGAGAAATTACCAAGAGAGTTTGCAAAATCACCCGAAATCACACTCTCCAAAACGGCCCAAAAAGATCACCCAAACGGTCTTCAAATAGCAAACTCACTGTTGGATATCAAGATCAATGTGTGCTCTACCAATTGTCAAAGTTTTAGCTCAATTTAACCTTGTTTCACCATCTGATCATGAGCTTGATCAAAATTGCTCAATGTTGGAATTTTAGGATCCCGAAATTCAGCCTACCTATAACCACGAATCTCTGGAAACTCAGAACTCCGATCACAATCTGACGTTGGATATGACAAACACCAGTGTAGAGTAACCCTCAAAGTTTGAGCTCGATCGGACCATAAACTACCATTCGATTGAGGACTTAATCAAAACTGTTTAAAACTCTCTCACTCACTAATATTTTCTCTCTTTAGCTCTCTCACTTTTATTTTGATTAATTGCACGATGCAGTCCTTTTCTACATCAGCTCACCCCTCTCTTTTTATACAACAAAGGAAAGAAGAAAACAAAATTAAATTTAAACAAAGTTTTTTTTCTAATTGTAGAGGCCGCAAATGTCAAATATGGAGCGTTGACCAATAAATCTCCCCCTCCCAACACATTTGACTGGCCAGTTGGAACGAACTGCTATCCCGACAATCAACTTGCATGTCTCAAGCTTTCCTCTTGGTAGCGTCTTTGTCAACATATCGAAACCATTATCATCAGTGTGAATCTTCTCAAGTTCAAACTCCTTAGACTCTAATGCATCTCAGATCCAATGATACTTGACATCAATATGTTTTGATCTAGAGTGAAATGTATAATTCTTACCATGATAGATTGCACTCTGGTTGTCACAATGCAACACATACTGGTCCTGCTTGAAACCAAGTTCCTGATCAAACTTCTTCATCCACAACAACTCTTTAGCTGCTTCTATTGCTACAATAAACTTAGCCTCAGTGGTAAATAATGCAACATACTTTTGTAGCCTCAACTGCCATGCCACAGCTCCCCCTAGAAAATTAATCAAGTACCCTTAATCAATGTTTCCTACCATATATGAATCTGAATAACCAACCAACTTAAGTTTCCCATTGCCAAAACTCAAACATGAGTTGGAAGTGCCCCGATATCTCATAATCCACTTCACAGCTTTCCAACGCTCTCTACTCGGATTAGATAGGAATCTACAAACTGTACTTACTGCATGAGTTATGTCTGACCTTGTACACACCATAGCATACATCAAACTACCCACTGCTGAAGTTTATGGAACTTTCTCCATGTCTTTCTTACCATCATCAATAGATGGACTTTTCTCAGTACTCAATTTGAAATGATTACCAAGTGGAGTACTTATTGCTTTAGGCTTGTCCATGTTGAATTTCTGAAGCACTTTCTCGATATACTTCTCCTAGGAATAGTAACCTTCTAGCTGGTTTGTCTCAAGAAATCTACATACCAAGGATTTGTTTTGTTGGCCCCATGTTTTTCATAACAAAAGACTTACTCAATTGCTTATTTAAAGCTTCAATCCTAGGGATATTCTTGCTAACAATCAACATATCATCAACATAAAGAAATAAAATAATAAATTCATAATCAACGAACAAACACACAATGGTCTGACATAATCTTCTTGTAGCCCTGCTACTTCATAATAAACTCAAACTTCCTCTACCATTGCCTTAACATCTATTCAGACTGTAAAGACTTTTCTTCAATCTGCAAACATAGTTTTCTTTACCTTGCACCCTGAAACCCTCTTGTTGCTCTATGTAAATTTTTTCTTCCAGGTCTCTATGTAGAAATGCAATTTTCAGATCCATCTGCTTGACTTCTAAATCAAGATTTGCTACTAACCCGAGAAAAACTCTTATGGATGACATTTTCATAACTGGAGAAAAGATTTCATTGACATCAATACCTAACTGAACCCTTTCACAACCAGTCTGGCTTTATACTGTGGACGTGAAGTATGCTCTTTTTGCTTCACTGTGAACACTCACTTATTCTTCAAAGCTCTCTTCTCCTTAGGTAACTTTACCAGATCGTAAGTGTGATTTTGCTACAAGGAACTCATCTCGTCTTGCATAACCTCAATGATTCTGCTGCAAGGAACTCATCTCGTCTTGCATAGCCTCAAACCACTCCTTTTTGTGCTTATTTTTTATAACCTTTTCATAAGTCTCAGGTTCTCCCATATCAATCAGCAACACATATTCATGGACAGGATTCCAAGAGAAAGGATGTCTAACTTTAGTAGATCTTCTAAGTGGAACTTCTGCTGGGGTTCTGGTTCTACCGTTTGAATAGGATCAACACCTTCTGCTTCAACCTATACAGGCTCATCTGCACTATCTACATCAAACATATTATATTGAAGATCAACCTCTGCCTCTTGCGGGGTTGCAATCAAAGGAAGTGAATCCAAGTTAGTTACACCATCAATGGACCTTGAAAATGTCTTCTTTGATACATCAATATCTTCAATGGTTTGATCTTCTATGAACACATCATCACGACTTCTGATAGGTTTCCTCTTAACTGGATCCCAAAACCTGTAGCCAAACTCATCTTGACCATAATTGACAAACACAAATTATCGTGTCTTCGAGTCAAGCTTAGACCTCTCATCCTTAGGAATGTGCATAAAATCCTTCCAACCAAACACCCTTAGATGATCATAAGAAACACTTTTGCCTTACCAAACCTTGTTCAGTACATCAAACTGCAAAGGAATACTAAGTGTGAGGTTAAAAACATGAACAACTGTATGTAAATTCTCACACCAATATGACTGCGGTAGCTTGGCGTGTGATAGTAAACATCTGATTCTTTCCACCAGTGTTATATTCATCTTCTAAGCTAAGCCATTCAACTAACGAGTCTTCTCATGTTTAATAGCCTGATATCTAAAGTATTCATCAAATGAGCCAATGTACTCACTGCTGTTATCTGTTTAGACATTTCATCTTCTTTCCTGCCTTTCTCTCAACTGAAGCATGGAACTGCTTAAACACATCTAGAACTTGATTCTTAGACTTTAAAGCATAAGCCCAGATCTTCCTTGAATGATCATCAATGAACGTCACAAAGTAACTAACACCACCAAGTGTTTGCATCTTTATAGGACCACACTGATCAGAATGTAGCAACTTTAATACCTGTTACTTCCTTGAAGAAGGATGGCTTTTGAAAGCGACTCTCATTTGCTTACCTGCTAAGAAATCACTGTAATTCTCGAGCTCTGCCTTTTCCACACCTGATAAGATATTTCATTTAGCCAATAAAGACATACCTTTCTCACTCATGTGACCAAACCTCTTATGCCCTAAAGTAATTGTCTCCTCGCTCTGAATTGCGTTGACATCGTCACTGAAAACGTTTGTTGACATAAGGTACAATTTTGACTGCTTCTGGCCTCTTGCTACAATCAAGTTACCCTTAATGATTTTCCATTGACCATTCTTAAAGGAACTTCCAAAACTCACTAATAGAGATAATATTCAATCGTATATCAAGAACATGTCGCACATTTCTGAGAACTAACATGAAGCCATTACTAGTCTGCAAGCACACATCAACACTACTAACAACTCTAATCATACCATCATTACCCATTCTTATAGGACCATAATCACTAGATCTGTAAGAAAAGAAGAAATGCTTGTGTGAAGTAGAATGTATGGTAGCACCTGTATCAATCACCCAACTAGTATTCTGGCTTACAACGTTAACTATGTTGGTCTCACTATGTAAAAGAAGATCCTCAATAATGGTTATGACCCGCTATGTATTATTGTCACCATCATAATCATTCTGCTTCTCTTTGCCCTTGTTCTTCTTGTTCTCCCTTTTCAGTTTCCTGCATAATTTCTTAACATGCCCTTTTTGACCATAATATAGTATTCAATATTAGAATATTTACCTCATGACTTACTTTGACTTTTATCTCTGTTCTTTGGACCTCTGTTCTAACTTCTCCCCCTATTTTCTGTAACATGTATTTCTGAATGTGAAGAGGAGCCTTGCGCCTTTCTTCTCATCTCTTCATTCAGGATTGTACTCTTGACTGAATCCATAGTTAAGAAAGTTTTAGAACTTGTGGTTGAATTTGTAAGTGAGCTCCTAAAAATCTCCCACGAATCTAACAAAGAACTGAGAGACATCAAAGCCTACATCTCATCCTCGAACTTGATGTCTGTACTTGCCAACTGGTTACTGACCCTTGATATGTGTTCATGTAATCACACGTCAGAGTAACATCCTAGTATCTCAAATACATCAATTGCTTTATCAGGTACATAGTATTATTCCCTGTCTTGCTAGCATATAATTCTTCTAGCTTTATCAACAATGTGTGTGCATGAGTTTCATTAACAATGAGGTTATAAACATTGTTATTTACCCATTTTCTAATAATACCACATACCTGCTGATGGAGCAAATTCCAGTCATCATCACTTTTACCTTCCAAATTTTCAGTGGCAAAGACATAGCAAATTCCATTCATCATCACTTTTACCTTCCGACTTTTCAGTGGCAAAGATAGAATCATGACAACCTTTGACAAAGAATATATCCTCCATTTTACCTCTCCAAACATGATAATTGAAGCCATTCAAACTCACAATCCTGCATGTATCACCTTCCATGTTTACCATAAGATAATAAATGCACCCGAAACTGAGAGCTCTAATACCAATCTAATGGGAGAAACGTCGGTAGTTGCAGCAGAAGTGACCCACCAAATAGTCGATACAATAATAATGAGTTATGCACGACCCTAGATATAAATCGATTATACCTACTTGTGTAAACTCTTAGGAAATAATCTAAAGCAGCACCCAATAAAATCAACACCGCGATTTAAGTGGAAAATGTAAGGAGTAAAAATCATGAGACAGAAATCCAGGAAATATCTCCACTATCAACAAATAATGGGTATAATAACAATTTCTATCTAGTATCCCATTAGAGGCAGTAAAAAAAATCAAGAATACAACAATTCTTGGCAACAACGTCAATAACAACAATAAGAGAAATTAACAAGAAAGTTTGCAAAATCACCCAGAATCACGCTTTTCAAAATAGCTTGAGTAGATCACCCAAAAGATCTCCAAATAACAAACCCACCATTGGTTATCAAGATCAGCGTGTCCTCTACCATCTATCAAAGTTTTAGCCTAATTGAACCACGTTTCACCATTCGATCATGAGCTTCATCAAAATTGCTCAATGATAGAATTTCAGGATCTCAAAAGTCAAACCAACTTTGACTGTGAATTGTCGGAAAATCATAGCTACGATCACAATTCAGGCCGTTGAATATGAACAACCACCAGTGTAGAGTAAACCTTCAAAGTTTGAGCACGAACGACCATTTGATCGAGGATTTAATCAAAACTGTTTAAAACTCTCTGACTTACTAATGCTTTCTCTCTTCAACTCTCTTACTCTTGTTTTGATTAATTATACAATGCAATCTTCTCGTGCATCAGCTCATTCTCCCGCTCTCTTTATACAACAAAGGAAAGAAGAAAACAAAATTACATTCAAACAATTTTTTTTTAAATTGTAGAGGCTATAAATGTCAAATATGGAGGGTAGACCAACAATGCTTGCTTAAGAAGTCTATTTGTTGACTTTGAGAATCATAACTTAAAACTGAAAACTGAGACATTAGCAGAATCTATTCTTTGCCTCCCTTTTGTGCCAACTACAACAGATTCTGGTATACGATTGTTCATCTCCAGTGCGACCACAAGTCCTTTTTCATGCATGCTTCCCAAATTGATGCATCAGAAGTTTTCACTAGTAGTATTCCAAAGGCATTAATAGGATCCTTGATAGTTAAATGAAATGAAAGCCATTACCTGGAAATTTAAAGTGATTGGGCTTGTAATAACCTCAAAATCATCTTCCTGTCAAAGATCCTAAATAATAGCTTTCCTAAGAATCCAAAAAATGAAAAGAAAAACCTATTGAAGTTACTCGGTGCTTATGGGGAAGAATTATCTATCATCTATATGACAGATGATAGATATATATATATACATAACTATAATTACGATTCTCAGGGAGAAGTAACTATATATATAAGTATGGTTCTCAGGGAGAAGTAACGATATATAAACACCGGTGGAACTGAATTTTTATGTTCTGAAAGTTTCCTGAAAGAGTACACGTTTACAAAATTGACCTAAGATTATGCTAAG
>JANIHZ010000007.1:47438909-47450661 GCA_027478365.1 Erythroxylum rufum
CAAATAGGATTATTTTCTTCTCAAGATCTTTTACTTTTTTTCATCATGTGGGAGTTAGAATTAATTCCCGTTTATCTGCTTCTAGCCATGTCAGGAGGAAAGAAGCAGAAGATAATAAACTTATTTAATTTATCTTAACTCCTAAAAATTATAAGTTCTTAAATAGAGGGATATATTTATAAGAAAAATACATGAACTAAGTAAATGAATCAAGTTTAATTAATTGCTCCACTAAAATAATCGCTCAATTTTCCAACACCCCCCTTAAACTTGATTCTTCTTTGTGATTCCAATTCACGTGCGTAGTTTTACAAAACTTTCAAACTTCAATCCTTTGGTGAAAATATCGACCATTTAAAAACTCCTTTATGAAAAAAATGCTTGCTTCGATTATGGAATATAGGATTCTTTACCAATGTTATGGTAGATTTGTTGTCCATGAAAATAGTAGTAACTTCATCTTGAGCCACATGTAGCATCTTCAACAATCTTCTCAGTTATATTGCACGAGTAATATAAGAAATAGCTGCAACATAATCAACTTCACATATAGAAAGAGTTACAATGAGCTGAATATAAGAAAAAGCTGCAACATAATCAACTTCACATGTAGAAAGAGTTACAATGAGCTGCTTATTCAAAGTCCAAGTAAAGGCAATATCTCTTTAGAACTTTTCTTGCATAAGCCTCTTAAGAAATAAATATTCCATTTTCATCTTTGATACCAAGATACTTCAATACCAAGATAATAAGAAATAAGTCCTAAATCAGTCATTTCAAATTCTTTAACCATTGTTTTCTTAAATTCGTCAAACATCATTGGATTGTTGTTTGTAAAGATTAAGTCATCAACATAAAGGCATACAAGAAGAATATTTCTATTTTTGCCTTCTTTGACATAAAGAGTATGTTCTTATGGACATCGTTGAATCCATGGCTTTGAAAATATTTGTCAATACAGTTATACCAAGCTCTTGGAGCTTGTTTCAAGTCAAAAAATGTTTTCTTCAACTTTAACACTTTAACTTCGTGTCTTTTCATCACATACCCAATGGTTGTTGGACATATACCTCCTCCTCAAGGTAGCCATTCAAGAAAGTAGATTTGAGATCTATTTGATAGATCTTCCACTTCTTTTATGCAGCCATGGAGATCATTAAATGAATTGCTTCTAATTGAGCTAGGGAGAAAACACTTCATCATAATCGAATCCATGTTGTTGATTGTAGCCTTTAATGAAAAGCCTTGCCTTATGTCTCTCTACTTTTCCTTGAGCATTTCTTTTGATTTTATATATCCATTTCACATCAATTGCCTTTTACAAAAGTTCTCGAATGACATTCTTTTGAATTGTTTAGATTTTTTTATCCATTGCAAATCTCCATTTCTCTTCTTGTATTGCTTCTTCAAAGTGTAATGCTTGAAATCGACAAAGAGATAAAATGATGTTGCATTTTTTATCATCTTTATAGACTCATAAAATCTATTAGACGTCTTGGTTTTCTAGAATCCTTATACCAATATCTTCATGCTCTTCATGATTTAAATCTTTAAGCATAAGAAATGAAATATTTTCTTTATTTTGAGAGAAATCCCACTTCCATGGGTTTTTTTCATCAAAATCAAAATCAACATCTCCATTAATCATAATCTTTCCATTGGCAGGATTAAACAGTTTATAGCTCTTAAAAATTGATCTATGTCAAATGAAGACATACTTTTTACTTTTGTCATCTAACTTTGTTCTCATCTCTTTAGGAAAATGCACATATGCAATGCTTCTAAAGACTCGCAAATAAGAGACATTAGGCTTCTTGATACTACAAAATTCTTGAGGTGTCATGCCACACACATTTATGGTAGAGGATAGGTTGGACAAGTACACAACATAAGCGATAGCTGCGGCCCAAAACTCCTTAGACTTATTTTTACTTTTGAGCATGCTTCTTACCATATTGAGAATGAATCTATTTTTATGTTTCACAACTCCATTTTTTTATGAAAAGTATAGAGTTACGAGAAAATGATGAATTTCATTAGCTTCATAATTTTTTTTGAACTTCATGGAACTGAAATCTCCTCCTCTATTTGTTCTCAAAGCTGTGATAACAAATCCACTCTTGTTTTCAACTTAGGCTTTAATCTTTATAAGGCTCCAAAAGCTTCATCCTTCCCCTTTAAAAAATAAAACCAAGTTTTGTAAGAAAAACCATTAATGAAGAGTAAGAAATAGTTAGCTTCACCATAAGAGGATGGGTTAATTAGGTTACAAATATGTTGAAGTGGCTTGATGGCTTTTGAAGTTGACCTTTTTAGAAATGGCTTTCTCACTTGCTTCCCCAAAAGAAATCCTTTGCATAATTGATTGAGTTGAGTGATGAGAGGAAACTATCTACCATATGCTCTTTTGAAAATAAATTTAATCATCTAAAATTTAGATGACCAAATCTCATGTGCCAAAGCCAAGAGGAATCTTTGGCACAAGTCTTTAAGACTTGGATGATCAACTTTGATATTAAGAAAGAACATTTTATTATTTTACATTAGTTGCTATCAAATTTGTGCTTTATCTTTCAAAGTTCAATAAGCAATTTTTAAGTGTATATCATGCCCATCCTCTAGTAATTTTCCCAAGTTCAAGATATTTGCTTTTAGAGAAGGAACATAGTAGACATGTGAAATAAGTTTATGGCCAACAATTTTTTTAAGGACAAGAAATCACTTTTGCCTTTAATAGGAACTTTTGAATCATTGTCGAAAACAATTTCACCTTTTTTTTCTCATCAAAATCTATGAATAACTTCTTGTTTACACTCATATGGTTGCATGCACCTTCTTGAGATACCACATGAATTCATTTTCCTCACCTTTGTTGCCTAATAACAAGAATTGCTCTACTTCTTCTTTTGTTTCGGTAAGATGAGTGTCTCTTTGGATTCTAGTAGAGCTCTAACATTTATAAAAATAATGACCATATTTATGACAATTATGGCATTGAATATTAGATTTTTCATACCTTCTTCCACCTCTTCTCATATAGTCATAGCTTCCACGACTTCTTGAGTTTTGTGATTATTGCCTTGATTCTTTACCATTGAATTGATAGACATTTCTTCCTCTTCCTCTTCTTCTTCCTTGACCATGATTACGACTTTCATTGCCTTGACCTCGACCTCTTCCTCTCCTTTATGAGTTAGAGGATGCTTGCTCTTTTTTCTTTTTCAAAGAAACCTTGGCTTGAAGTTCTTGAACTAAAGACTCCTTCTTTAATCTTTCTTCACAAGTTTGTAAGGATCCCTGTAATTCATGAATGGTCATGTCTTCCAAGTCTTGGGATTGTTTAATAGCCATAGCAACAATATCAAATTTTGAATTATGAGAATGAATAATTTTCTCCACCACTCAAACACCTTCAACTTTTTCGCCATATCTCCTCATTTGATTGGTAATTGTTAAGACTTCTGTAAAATAATCATGAATAGAGTCAGACTCCTTTATTTGCAAGGAGTCAAACTTACCACTTAAAATTTGAAAACTCACCTTTTTCACCTTGCGAACTCCTTTATGAACATTTTGAAGAATCTCCCAAGCTTGCTTTGCCTTTCTTGCATTTGACACTTTCTCGAACATTTCATCATCTAATGTCGCATGAATAATGCTAAGAGCATGTTGATCCATTTTACAGTTCCTTTGCAACGTGTTCCTTTGGGCTTGATTCAACACTCCCTCATTTGTTTCTTCTTCATATCTTTGCTTTACCATCTCCCACGTATCTTGAGAGCTAAGAATTGCCTCCATATGAACACCTTATGATGCGAGGTATTATAGATGTACAAAACACCTCAAAGTACATGAAGTACAATGCACTTATTTAATTCAACTTCACTCTTAAAAATTATACACACACACACACACACACACACACACACACACACACATACACACACACACACATTCAATAATACATGAACCAACTAAATGAGTCAATTTTAATTAATTGCTCCACAAACATAATTGCACTATTTTTCAACATATGAAAACCTGCGTCGACTAAATATGTAAGATGAAGAATTTCAAGAGTGACTGAATACATATATTTTGAAAATCAAGTTAGCTACCATTTACTTGCAGGAGCTGTTAACCTATTATAGTTGTCACCTGAGGGTTTGTTTATTTTTTGCTGATGAAAGCCTTTGAACTAATGGCTATCTGGACCAAGTTATGGACTTTATTTCAGTAATGGAAAATATGTGTTTGAGGGATTTTTAATGAAAATTTCTAACGATCTCTATCGTCGATTCTGCATGGAATCATTTACGAGAGTGCTTAAAGCACCAGCTGTCATTTGTCATAGTTTTGATACGTTAGAGCCTGAAGTTCTGGACACTCTTTCCTAAATGTTTTAGTCTGTCTATTTCATTGGACCACTGAAACTGCAACTTGATCAAATGCAGGACAAAGATCTGAATTCCATTGGATGTAACTTATGGATGTTAGCTCAAGGCTTCTAAATTAATGATTTTGATGATAATAACCAATAATATTTAGTTACATTTCAAAATTCAAATTTATTTAACTGAATTATCTCATTTATTCATAAAGATGACGATATAAAAGAGGTTATTTAACTTAGTTATCTATTTAAATGAAAAATGTTTAACAATTCCTATTTTACAGGAACCGAACTCACAAACTCAATCAAATAGTCAGAAACAGTTCCACAAAATCTTGAATTGATAGTCCTTATTATTTCTGTATGGAAGAAGGAACTTGTTATCTACCTAATTCCACAGTTGGCCTCGAGACATAGTCAAAACATTATCCAAAAAACTAAATATTTGAAGATACTGTTAAAGATATTAAAGAAGACGTTTTAACATAGTCAAAGTCGATTTAGTCAATTAGTTCATGATAAAATTAAAGCAACGGCTAGTTAAAGAAAACTCCTATTTAAGGAAGAGTTGCTGCATTCAATCACCACCAGTTTTCATAAATATATCAATAGCAGTTATACCCGCTCTCAAAGTCATATTTTTATCTGCCTTTTGTGCTTTAGAAAGTAAAAACAATCTTTTTAGAGAGGTTATCCATTGTAGCTCATATCGAGCAAATTCTACTTTCAGTTGTTGAGAGCTTGTAGAGACTGGTCAAATATTGCTATTGTGGAGGCTTGAAGAACCTTGTAAAATATGTAATTGTAAGCTTGGAGAGGCTCGTTAAATTACTACTGGAAGATTTTAGTGAAATACTCAAATGGGATACCTGGGAACGGGACCTAGGCTTGGTTATAAGCCGAAATGATATAAATTGACTGTATCATTCTTTCTCTTTCCTTAGCTTTTAAATTTCCACACTATAGCTACTATTGTTTTCAAATTGTAAGAGGCTCCTTTCATTTTAAATTTTAATAGCCACCTGTCTTTTGTACATATTGAAAGTAACTTGTGAAAATTTTCAAGTCACACACAATTCATCCCCCTTTTGCATGTGTTTGCTTTATCATTTGGTATCAGGGCTTGGCTTTCACATTTATTGTGTTTTACACATGATAGATCATAGTAAATAACTTGAGAAGTCTTGAAGGACAATTTGTCACAAAACCCCCTTATTTTAATGGAAACAACTATTCCTATTAGAAGGAAATGATGACAATCTATCTCTAATTTGTAGATATTGAAGTTTGGCAAGCTATCAAATTAGGAGGTCCACTTCCTACTACTGACAATGTAGAGATGTGGACTGATGTTGATAGAAGAAATGCACAATTAAATGCTAAAGTAAGACATCATCTGATTTGTACACTCTTTCTAGAAGAATATGAAAAGATATCTAACTATTCGACAGCAAAGGAAATGTGGGATAAACTTTAAGTTACCTTTGAAGGAACAAATGAGGTAAAGAAATATAAGACAAGTCTTTTAGTGCATCAATGTGAAACTATCAGCATGAAACAAGGAGAGACTATAGATGAATTTTTTGGACAATTCAACAACATCATCACAACCTTGAAAAACTTGGGAAAGATATATCCTAATGATGAGCTCGTGACAAAGATCCCAAGGTCACTGCCAAAGGAGTGGAGACCCAAAGTGACTGCTCGAGAAACTGCAAAGGATCTAAACACTATTTCACTTGATTGGCATCTAGACACTATTTCACTTGATTGGCTAAGGGGAAACTTGATGATCCATGAGACAGAGCTCAGACGAGATGAAGGATCCTCCTATTGAAGAGGAATGGCTCTGAAAGCTGTTGATGAATCATCTTCATCTAATGGTGATGAAGGCAACACTGAGTTGCAGATATATGGCGATGTTGAATTCAACCTTATGGTCAAAAAGTAGGCATGTTTTTACAAAAAGAAGCTACTAAAGAAAAGAGAAGGAAATAAGAAAACTGGAAATAATAGGTCGATGTCAAAAGGCAACAATAGTATACAGAATACTCAAATTATATGCTATCACTGTAAGAAGTCTGAACACACCAGAATATAATGTCCTCTTCTTCTTTAAAAGGACAAAATAGAAAACAAATGGCCTAGAAAGCAAGTTATGACTGCAGCTTGGTCTAATGAAGATTTTGAAAATTTTGATGAAGAAGAGCCTGAAGAAGTAAGCAACGTTTGCCTTATGGCTAATTCAAAAGAAGATGAGGCATATAGTTCTAACTCTGATCTTAAAACTAATGAACTAAAAGATGCATATTATGAACTGTATGCTCAGTATAAGAAATTAATTGTGCAGTCTGTTAAAGAGGTTGAGAAGTCTAAAAATGATGCATTTTTAAAGAATAAAATTAGATCATTAGAATCAGAAAATAAGAGTCTGTTGTCTAAAACTATGGCTCTTACTAAGATTGAAAATGACTATAAGCAAAAGGTATCCGAAAAGGAATTATTGGAAGAAAAAGTAACTCAGTTAGAAAATGCCTTGCTTGAGAATGATTTCAAAGGTTATTAAAAAGTAAAATAATTAAAAGAAAAGGTTGTTGAACTAGAATTTGCATATGATCACCTAGAATATGAAAAGGAGTAATTTGTTAGAAGAATCATTTCTCTAGAAAAGGATCTGGCTAAATTTTTATGGAAAGAATAATCTTGATATATTGCTTGGTAATGGTAAAGGTGTCTTTGATAAGGCAGCAATAGGATATGATGAAAATAATAGTATCAAGCTGTACAAAAACTTCTTTCTTAAAACTAGCAATAGCCATAATTGAAACAGCAGTGACTTGATGCATGATAAAAAAGACAGTAACTCTCATTGATCTATTTTGTGTTTCTATTGTGGAAAAGGTGAACATATTAGTCACTCTTGTAACATATGTAGAATGAGTAAATTATCTCAAATATATGTCTTGAGACCAAAAGGTTAGATTACTAACCTAAAAGGACCTAGAAAAATTTAGGTTCCTAAATTGAGATAGTATATTCTACATATATGCTTCAGAATAGTGACAAAAGAAAATCAATGGATAGTTGATAGTGGTTTTTCAAGACATATGAAAGGTGAAATATCACACTTCATCTATATTGAAAGCAACGATGGAGGTAATGTTGTCTTTGCTAACAAAAACAAGGCAAAGGTCACTTGAATTGGTAAAATTGGTGCCTATGATTCTACTTCTATTGATAATGTTCTATATGTTGATGGTTTGAAACATAGTGTGCTAAGTGTAAGTCAATTATGTGATAAGGGATATAGACTCACACTCTATGCATCTCATTGTGAAATAATTGAAAATAATAATGATAACATTATGTTTGTTGGTCCTAAAATCATAATATATATTGTGCTCAACTACTTCTCAAAAGTTTAAATGTTTTGTTTCTCTAAAAAATGACTCATTAATCTGGCACAAAAGATTTAGACATTCTAGCGTGAGTAATTTGTCAAACTTGTCCAAAAATGAATTAGTAAGAGGATTACTAAAATTAACTTTTGAAAATAATCAGGTTTATGAAGCATGCTTAAAAGGTAAACAAGTTAGAAATAGCTTTTCACCCAAAAATTTTGTATCTACTAACCAACCATTTGAGCTTATACATATGGACTTGTTTGGTCCTACTAGAACTCAAAGTTTTAAAGGAAAACATTATGGTTTTGTTATAGTAGATGGTTACTCTAGATTCTTGTAGGTTTACTTCGTAGCAACTAAGGATGATGCCTTTGAAGTCTTTGAGAAGTTTTGCAGGAAAAATCAAATTGAAAAAGGATACTCAGTTCTTCAATTTGAAGTGACCATGGAGGGAAATTTGATAATAAAAAATTTGAGGACTTCTGTGATGATAATGGTATAATTCATAATTTTTCATGTCCAAGGACTCCTCAGCAGAATGAGGTTGTTGAGAGAAAGAACAAGATCCCTGCTGATATGGCCAAGACTATGTAGTAAGGTGGTAAGAAATAAAGCTAGACTCGTAACTCAAGGTTATAACTAACAAGAAGGCATTGATTTTGATGAGACTTATGCACCAGTTGCTAGACTAAAATCTCAAAATTTTACTTGCTTTTATATGTCACAGAAAATTTAAATTATTTCCAATGTATGTCAAAAGTTCTTTGTAAAATGGATATCTTAATAAATAAGTATTTGTTAAGCATCCTCTAAGATTTGAGAATGTAAACCATCCAAATTATGTGATGAAATAAACAAAAGCCTTGTATGGTCCAAAGTAGGCTCTTTGAGCATGTTATGACAGGTTAAGTAATTTTTTGCTTAAGAACAACTTTGAAAGGGGAAAAGTAGATAAAACCTTATTTATTAAGAAAAAGGATAATGATTTACTCATAGTTCAAGTATATGTTGATGACATAATATTTGGTGCTACTAACCTATCTTTCTATGAAGAATTCTCAGCTTTAATGTAGGGGGAGTTGGAAATAAGTATGATGGGGGAGCTATCCTTCTTCCCTGGGTTGCAAATCAAGTAAACTAAAAAAGGGATTTTTATTAGTCAAGACAAGTACACAAAGAAACTTATCAAGAAATATCAGTTTGAAAATGCCAAACCAATGGGAACTCCAATCTACACTGGAACTAAGCTTAATAAGGATGAAGTAAGCAAATCTATTGATGAGAAGTTGAAGACCAGATATTATGTTTAATGTGTGTCTTTACGCATGCTTTCAATTAAATCCTAAAGAGAGTCACCTTCAAGCAGTCAAGAGGATCTTTTGTTATCTTCTTGGAACCATAGAAATTGGACTATGGTATCCAAAAACATATTCATATGACATAGTTGGTTATTGTGATGTAGATTATGTAGGGGATAAGGTTGACACAAAAAGTACAAGGGGATACTGTCAATTACATAGTGGATGTCTAGTTTCTTGGTCCTGCAAGAAATAAAATTGCACAACACTTTCAACAATTGAAGTAGAATATATAGTAGCCGCTAGTTGTTGTGGACGGATTTTATAGATGAAACATCAACTCTATGATTTTTCTATAAACTTTAGTCATATTCTCATATTATATGATAGCATAAATGCATTTAATTTATCTAAAAATCCTGTGCATCACTCTAAGACTAAACATATAGAAGTTAAATATCACTTTTTTAGAGATCATGTCTTAGAAGAAACTATTGAATTATTACATGTTAATACTAAAAATCAAGTAGTTGTCATTTTTACTAAGCCTCTTTCATAAGATAGATTATGTTTACTAAGAAAAGAGATTGGCACGTGTAGATTATCAGATATCGAACTATATTTGAAGATTTAATCTTCAGAAATATATGTTACTTCTTTTGTACATATCAACAGGTTCATTCTAGTGTGCTACTTAAAAGGCTCCTATCATTTGAAAAAGGGAAGAGTAACTTTCTCCATAATTTGTAGTTACTAAACGATGTAGTTTTTATTTTGAAAACATTCACGCGGTACTAATAATTTTCAGTACTCGACTGACAGAAGATACAACAACCTCTGGGAACGAGTGTGATTTTTCATCTTGACATGAAACTCACTCCATTGAAATGGTTTCTTTACTTCAACTCATATTCATCGTCCCTTAAAGTTACTCACTTCAATCAAACTCCTTCTTTCTTATCAAACCCTAAAACTTTTCAGAAATCCCCAGCAACCCTCACTGAAATGGCACAAACTAAGTCTAAAGCTCAAAAGAAACCAAGTTCTTTTAGACCCACTTTGAGCGATGGCGAAGTCTCACGCCATGAACAATGACATGAATCCTCTATAACTAAACCATCTATGATACTCACTCCAAATCCTCCAAAAACCCAAACGAAACCCGCTACGTCAAAGTCGGTTCAGTCAGTTAGTTCATGGTAAAGTTGAAGCAATGGCTAATTGAAGAAAACTCCTATTTAAGTTCATGCATTCAATCTCCACCAGATTTCAGAAATATATCAGTCGCAGCTATACCCACTCTCAAAGTCATATTTTTATCCAACCTTTGTGCTTTAGAAAGTAAAAAAAAAATACTTTTTTGAGAGAGATTACCATTGTAGCTCATATTGAGCAAATCCTACTTTCAGTTATTGAGAGCTCGTACAGGCTGGTAAAATATTATTAGTGTAGAAGGTTGAAGAACCTTGTAAAAGACAAACTTGTGAGTTTGTAGAGGCTCATCAAATTATTACTTGGAGATTTTAATGAAATACTCAAGTGGAATGCTTGGGGACTAAACGTTGGCTTGATTATAAGCTGCATCAGTATAAATTGGTTATGTTATTCTTTCTCTTTTCTTAACTTTTAAAGTTCCATATTATAGCTGCTGTTGTTTTCAAATTGCGAAAGGATCCTTTCATTTTAAATTTTAACAGCCACTTGTATTTTGTACAAATTAAACGTAACTTGCGAAAATTTTCAAGTCACACATAATTCACTCCCCTTTTGTATGCATTTGCTTTATCAATGGAAAGAAAAACCTGACTGTCTCCAATAGCTTGGTTCTAGAGAACACAATTGAGTGCTTTATGTAAAATTTGGGAGTATAACAGTCTTGACAAAAGAACAACTCATTGAATTCCGAATGGAACAGGCCAAAAGTAACCACCCCTTTCTATGGAAAATAAGGCCTGACTTGGTGATTGGTGATTCTGCAACATCGCCACCAGAGTTTACTGAAGAAACAAGAGACAGAAGCTTCATTTCTGGTTGGTGTCCTCAAGATGATGTCCTCAACCATCTATCAATCGGAGGTTTCTAGACAAATTGCGGGTGGGGCTCCACAGTCGAGAGCATATCTGCTGGCATACCTATGCTTTGTTGGCCATTATTCATTTGTGATCAACCTACGAACTGTAGGTATGCATGCACTGCATGAGGAGTTGGTATGGAAGTGGACAATGACGTGAAGAGAGATGAGTTGGCTAAGCTTATTACAGAGTTAATGGAAGGAGACAAAGGCAAGCAGATGAAGAGCAGAGCAAGTGAATGGAAAAAATTGGCAGAAGAGGCTGTTGGTCCCAATGAGTCATCGTCCTTGAATTTAGATAAGCTAATAAACGAGGCGTTTTTATCAGGAAAAAAAAAGGAGTGTTTAAAATTAATATATGTTCATGGTATTTTTATGTATGTATAATATGTTTTCATGTCTAATGGGCATAATTTTTGTGTGACAATCTTTTTTATGGCAAGTTTAGATTTTAGTTTTATTAATCAGCAATATTGGAAAGGTAGATATGTACCTTGAAATGAATACAAGAATTTTTAATTTTAAGTTAGGTTAAACTAATTTTAATTGATGTATCATAATCGAATTAAATTTTTTAAAAAAATAT
>JANIHZ010000007.1:47615906-47625916 GCA_027478365.1 Erythroxylum rufum
CCTCAACCTACATTCAAGCTCGACAAGTCGATAGCTGAAGGAGCCTTCTTCCATCCTCAAAGGAGCACCTTTCAAGAGTCCTAAGTCCAATATAATCGTTGAGCTCTTTACATTATGTCGAGCTATCACCTGCTATCAACATAAACTAAGACTGCAAGAAAAAATTTATTAGTTCTCTTAATGAATAGAGATGTATCAGCTTTTAACTATGTGAATCCATAATTCTTGAGTGCTATTGATAATTTTGAGAACCACTCCCTTGAGGCTTGCTTTAAAGCATACAAGGATTTTTTTTAACTTACATACTCATTTATATTTAGCTTGTAAATAGCCATGTGCTGGAAGCATGTAAATTTCTTCGTATAGATCACCGTGTAAATTAAATTGTGTTATTTACATGTAGCTGATGAAGTTTCCATTGTTTGCTCACTGCTACAGCCAATATACATCGCAAGGTTGCCTACTTTGCAATTGGCGCAAAGATTTCAGTATAATCGAGTCCCTTTATCTGAGTATATCCTTTAGCTACCAACATTATCTTATAACAATGGTACCATCCGACCGATACTTTATTCTGTAAATCCACTTACATCCAATTGCCTTCTTAGGGACGATACTGTAGCTCCCAAGTGTGGTTCTCCTCTGGCACCTTAATCTCCACCGTCATGGCAGGTTGCCATCGTGAATCTTCCTTGGCTGATAAGTAGGATTTAGTTTCAGAGAATCAGAGTAAGAAAACAAGGTTGCAAGGAAAGTCTGATGTTTTTTGGGAAAAACTTTACTGGGAAGATAGGAAGACATAGGATATAACGTACTGAAGCAGCCAAACTTTGAGAAGCTACGTACGTTGGAGTGGGTCTTTATTGCAATAGAAAGAGAGTGATTAAAGTCCTTCAAATATTTAGGAATTTGTCGTTGCCTTTCACTCCTTGGTAGTTCCTCCTAATGCTCAAACAAGTTTTAATTTATCCGATTCATCCCTTGCTATATTTCTTTCATTCACTTCATCCTGAAAGTTTACTATTGCTTCGGGCATCGTGTGATTAGGTTCAACTAGCACGGGGGGATTTTGGTCATCTAGAAGGTTTTGACTAATATTGTGACAGGACGTACGATTTTGTACCTGGCTTGGTTTTTTGGCGTGGAAAGGAAAAACATTTTCGTGAAAAATGACATCATAAGGCACAAAGATCTTGTGTGTATCAAGGTTACATATTTTGCATCCCTTTTGATTGTGAGGGTAACCGATAAAACACACAAGGCCTTGCTCTTGGTTGAAATTTATCGATCTATTAAGCTGTTGATTAAATAACTTGCAGTAAGCATAAACTAACCCTAAAATTTGATTAGCAAATTTGCTTGAAATCTTAATCAAACGGAGCAATAGTTATTTCGTGACTTGTAAGAAATGGTTGTCTACTTGCCTTTAAAAGAGGACAACTAATACGATCTGACAAACTTGTTTAAAATCCTGAGGTGACAATTTAGCTACCCAAGACTCCTTTTTTTATGTGAATGATGTCCAAGCCTCTTATACTATAAGTTTGATTTTTCAACGGAAATCCTTACGGCATTTATTTTGTGCTCTTCAATAGTGGTCGACCTTGGCAATAAATAAATCAAGCTAGCCTTACATGAAAGAAGATAAATACATGCAATTCATTAAATGATAGCTAAAAGCAAGTGGAAGAGACATTAAGCATCTTCATTTAATGGAGCGAAATCATCATGATTTGAAGCAAGTTGTAGCCAAAAATGTTGAATCAAGTTGAAAGGAGATAGCTTCTTCCTTAAGCTATCATATGATTGGAACCTTTTTTTTTTTACAATAGGAAAACTACAACACTAAAAGAAATTAAATTAACGCTAAGGGATATATAACGCCCAACGCATCTCTGCGGAGGAGCTCCTGGATGCCAAAAGGGGGCTCGTGAAGGATATGAAAACTTGAGCTGCAAACACTAGCGAGGCGAGCGAGGCTGTCCGCAGACTAATTTCCTTCCCTAAAAACATGCTGGATCCGCACTGTCCACTCCCGTTGCAACCGTTGTTGAATACCTGTCACGGCCAAAATCAAAACCTCTGTCAGTCCCTCGAGAGGAGCAGAAAGAATATTAATAACCTCTAAGGAGTCGACTTCGACCACAACTGGGCGATAACCCAGTGCCCAGGTCAGAGTGACACTCGAGTGCACCCCCCATAACTCAGCCGCTAAAGACGAACCCCCTATCGATGGTCTGTTGGAACCCTCTGCGCCACTCCCCAGTCCAATCCAGAATTAGACCCCCAGAGGAAACCATCTGGGAAGTGGGGTTCATAGCTTCATCAGAAATGACTTTCACCCATCCCGCCTCCGGCTTCTGCCATCCCACTAAAGTACCCATCGGAAGACTTCGCGCTACAAAAACACAGTTCTCCATTATCCTGGCTCGGGCAATCCATCCCATGTAATCCATGATAACTCGGTGACCTTCTTCCAGCCAATCAAAGGCCGGCTCGAAAATGTTGTTGTTTCGCCATTTCCAGAGGAACCAGCAAGCGACTCCAAAGACCGTGGCCCACGCTTCTTGCTGCACGGTAACATGTGTGGTGAGGTTACACCACAACCAAGAGTCCACCTCCTGTTGGAAAAAGCCCCCTCCACCACTTCCGGAGGGAACTTACGCCAAATCGCTTTAACACGGGGGCAGTCCCGTACCACGTGAGCAAGGTTCTCTTCCTGCCCACAGAACTGGCAGCTATTATTAAGGGCAAGATGACGAGTAACTCGCTGTTGATTTGTCAGGAGTTTGTGGTGAGCAACAAGTCAAAGAAACGATCGAATGCGCTGTGAGCCCGCCCATTTCCAGATAACTGCCCACAAGATGTGCCTGTTGTCCGTGGGGAGATCCTCTATAATCTTATATGCAGACGCCACCGTGAACCCGCCGTGGGGGGTAGGACCCCACAGTAGGCTATCTTCCCCCATCCTCCCGACAATAGGGCTTAAGTTCGCAAGCGCCATGAAAACCATGGTAGGAAGGTACTGTTGGAATTTCGGCCAGTTTCACCCGCCTCCTTCAGTAGTGAGATCCGCTATAGTAGCCATTTGGAGGATATCCGGGATCAGAGAGGAAGCCAAATGAATAAGAGGGCTCCACCCGGCCAGCCAGTTATCCATCCAAAATAACACCCTCCTCCCGTTCCTCAGAGTCCATTATGTTCCCTTTCGGACCCATTTCCAAGCCGCCGCAATCCCTTGCCACACTGACGAAGCCCCAGGCCTGGATAGCGTAAGGAGAAGATGGGTAGTATCGAGCCGATATTTAGCCCGAAAGATCTGAACCCAAAGAGCTGTAGGTTTAGAAATCAAACCCACCCTAATTTCACTAGTAATGCGTCGTTCATAGAATGGATGCGTTTGATGCCTAGGCCCCCCGCCTTCTTAGGCCTACAAACCGACTCCCAGTTGACCAGGTACATCTTACGGTGATCCGACGAGGAGCACCAGATAAAGTTGTGCATGATTTTTTCCAGATCATCGCACAAATGGCGCGGAAGCCGAACCATTTGCACAGTGTATATGGGCAACGCCGAGAGGAAGGCCTGGGTTAAAGTAACCCTGTCGGCTAAAGACAACATCCTGGCTCGCCACCCTGTAAGTTTCTTTTGCGCAGTATCCAAGATATGTTGATAGGTGCGCTTGGTCGTCCTTTCGTGAATCAAAGGAACCCCTAAATACTGACTGAGGTTAGACGTGCTAGTAACCCTAAATCCGTGGCTAAGGCTCCTTGCAGTTTCCTGAGAGACATTCTTAGAGAAAAAAATTCGGGTTTTGTCTTTGTTAACTTGCTGCTCGGACGCTTTGCAGGATGTGTCCAACGTTCTAGCTATTAGCTGCACCTGACGGTCCTCAACTTCCGCGAAGAGCACCAGGTCATCTGCAAGGAAAAGATAGGAGATGGGAGGGCCCGTGCGGCCCAGCTTAATCGGTTTCCAACTTCCCCTAACGACCTCCGCCGAGATGAGATGGCCCAATCTTTCCATACAGAGTACAAAAAAATAAGGTGCGAGAGGGTCACCTTGCCTGAGACCATGCGAAGGTTTGAACAACTCAGAAGCAGTACCTTGCCAGACAAATCGAAGAGACGTAGTCATAATACATTTCATAGTGACCCAAATTAAGTTTTTCAGGAGGCCAATATCCTCCAGAGTCTCCTGAATAAACTGCCACCGAAGCCGATCATACGCTTTCTCCAGATCCACTTTGATGGACAGATAGCTGGTTTTACCCGTTTTCTTTCGCATAGAGTGGATCACCTCTTAGGAAATAATGATATTATCCATGATATGCTGGCCCAGAATAAAACTGCATTGGGTTGGCGCGGCTAGATGGTCCATGTGGCCTTTCAGTTGATGCATGAGAACTTTCGAAACAATCTTATACAACACATTGCATAAGCTGATTGGTCAGAAATGGGATACGTGAGTTGGGGAAGGGATCTTCGGGATAAGGACCAGAAGCGTGATATTTAACTCGTGGTCCTAGCATTCTTGGCAGAAAATGTGCTGAATGAAATCCACCACAGCCGGCCCAACCAATGGAGTTGTATATTAGTCCAATAGAATAGTTGCTTATATAAGTAAAGTTCTAAATATTTATTGTTTTTATTACCTATAAAAGAGTGTAACCAATAGAGTTGTATGGTGTATTGGGATATAATTAAAATTCTCCTCCTCTTCTCTCCCTCTCCCTCGTGGTGTGTGTGTGAGATATCAAATTGGTATTTAAAAATCCAGCTTCACTTTCTAAAGTGTTTTGTGTGAGAAAAAATAGAGAGAGTATTCATATACTTGCGAGAGAGTAGTTCATTTAAAAGTGAGAAATGTTAAATAATTATAATATTGTGTGTTTAAGTTCCAAATTAGATAGTAAACTTGATTACAATTATTGGGAGATTTTAATGTCTACCAACCTCAAGGCTCACAATATTTAGAGTCTTGTTGATCCATGCTTACAAGGAAGAGTTTATGAAAATGCTCAAAGGAAGGACAAGTTGGCGTTATCCCAAATTCACCAAGGAGTAGATTATTCAGTTTTTGGCAAAATTGCTAATGCTAAAAATGTCAAAGAAGTGTGGAGTATCTTGAAGCTGACTTACAAAGGTATAGATAAGGCTAAAAAATCCAAATCGCAATCCACACGTAGAGAATATGAGAGGTATGAAATGTCTAATTCAAAAATTGTTGAACAATATTTTTCTCGTGTTACTTATCTCGTCAATAAGATGAGGTTGTATGGAGAGGATATTTCGGATAATAAAGTGGTGGAAAAGATTCTATGCACTGTGCCTATTAAATTGGACCATGTTGTGTTTAAAAATACTAGAGTATTTAGATACAGAGGCTATGACTATAGTAGAGTTACAGGAAAGCACTAAAAGCCATGTTAGCGGGATATTTAAGAAAACAGAAAAGACAACAAAAGAAGCCTTAAAAGGCCAAGTGAATTTCAATAATGTTGCAGAATCTAATCAAAATGCAGATAATAGAGGTTGTGGTTTTAATAATGGAGGAAGAGGAAATTTCAGAGGCAGAGGTAGAGGAAGAGGTCGTGGCAATAATTTTAACCAGGAGAGAGAAAATAATTCCAGAACATTCACTCAAGGAAGACGAGGAAATAATTTTGAGCCTACCAATCGAGGAAGATGACAAGGTAATTAATATCAAGAGAGATGTAATTTTAATTGTTTTAATTGTGGAAGGTATAGACACAAAGCTATTGATTGTAGATTCAAATCTCATAACAACTATCAAGCTAATGTTGCAGAAAATCAGTACCAACATTTTGGCAAGAATTCTAATAATGAAGAAAGTTTATTTCTGGCAAACAATTACTTTGGGGAAGATGAAAATATATGGAATTTGGATTCTAGTTGTAGTAATTGTATGTATAGGAATAAGGAGTTATTTTATTCTTTAGATGAAAATGTTCAGTTAAAAGTTAAATTTGGAAAGAATTCAGATATTCCAATTTTGGAAAAAGGTCGAGTATCCATTTGACTGAAGAATGGTTCTAAAAATTTTATCTTTGATATTTTCTATGTTCCTGGTCTTCATCATAACTTACTGAGCGTGGATCAATTATTATAGAAAGGTTATAAAGTGCAGATTCTTCATGATTTTTGTACCTTGATAGATATGAGTGGAAGATTTATGCAAAGGTAAAGATGGCTTCTAACCGTCTATTCCCACTAAAAACTCATAATGAAAAATTTGCCTGCTTGAATTTTATAATACCTAATGCTAATTGGCTATGACACATGCGTTTCAGACATTTTCATTTTTGGATTAAATTATTTATCAAGAAAAGAGCTTTTGTCTGGCTTACCTGTTGTGAATATTCCTAACCATGTATTTGAGATATGTGAGATGGGAAAAAACCATAGGGATGTATTTCTAGTTGGAAAGTCCTATAGAGCAAAGAAGCTACTGGAAATTATTCATTTAGGTATGCATACTATTGAAGTTCCATCCAATAGAGGTAATAAGTATTTTATTACTTTTATATTTTAGTAGGAAGGCCTGAGTTTATTTTCTAAAGTAGAAATCAAAAGCTTGTGATATGTTTAAATCATTTAAAACGTTTGTGGAAAAGCAAAGTGGTTGCAGAATTAAAGCATTAAGAATAGATAGATGTCAAAAGTAGCTTGCATGTACAGAAGTCTTTGAGCAATATGGAATTCAACATTAGTTGACCATTAGATACACACCTCAGCAGAATGGAGTAACAAAAAGGAATAACAAAACAATTGCCTAAAGAATTTTGGGCAGAAGTTGTTGCTTATGTAGTTTATATTTTAAACAGGTGTCCAACAAAAAGCCTTAGTGACAAAACACCCGAGGAAGCTTGGAGCAGAAGGAAACCTTCCATTCATCATCTTAAAGTTTTTGGGTATACTACTTATGCCTATGTTCCAGATCAGTTGAGGAAGAAGCTGGATGACAAAGGTGAGAAATGTATTTTTATAGGCCATAGTGCAAATTCAAAGGCCTATAAATTATACAATCCAATTACGAAAAAGACGATTATTAGCTGTGATGTAACTTTTAATTAGGATGGAATTTGAGATTGGTCTTCAACTTCCCAAAAAAGGCCAGTGGTAATTTTCGAAAGCTATAAAGAAGAAAATACTCAAGTAGATTTAGTATCTTAGTCTGAGACATCTAGTAGACCCCAAAGACGTCGTCAATTACTAGCCAAATTGGAAGATTATGTGATAGGTACTGATAATGATCTATCTGATGAAGAGATTATCAATTTTGCTTTATTTGTAGATTGTGAACCAGTTAATTATGAGGAGGCATCAAATGACTTGAAATGGAGGAAAGCCATATATGAAGAAATATATGCAATTGAAAGGAATGACACATGGGAATTAATATATCTGCCTGTTGAAAAAGAGCCTATAGGAGTAAAGTAGGTGTACAAGACAAAGTACAAGCCTAATTGTGAGATTGACTGGCTTAAAGCTAGATTAATTGCAAAAAGATATAAGCAAAAAGCAGGTATTGATTACTTTGAAGTATTTACTCCTGTTGCGAGATTGGATACTATTCGCATTATAATCTCTCTCTCATCTCAAAATAACTGGAAAATTTATCAAATGGATGTAAAATCCTTTTTTTAATGGAACTTTGGAAGAGGAAGTATATGTTGAGCAATCTGCAGGGTATGAAATTAGAGGAAAAGAAGATAAAGTTTACATGTTGAAGAAAGCATTGTATAGATTGAAGCAAGCACTAAGAGCATGGTACAAAAGAATTGATTCATACTTCATGAAGTATGATTTTGAATGATATCCTTTTGAGCATACTTTATATTTTAAATTTGTTGAGTTTAGTGATATTTTAATTATGTGTCTTTATGTTGATGATCTAATTTTAACCGGAAATAATTCAAAGATGATTAAAGAATTTAGGGAGGCTATGGTAAAAATCATTTGACATGACAAACTTAGGTATAATGTCTTATTTTCTTGGAATAGAGGTAATTCAACGAGATGATGGAATTTTTATTTCCTAAAGAAAGTATGCGGATGATATTTTGAAGAAATTTAAGATGGAGAATTCAAAACTAGCTCTCACCTTAGTTGAAGAGAAATTGAAACAACTAAAGGAAGACAAAGGGAGACCTATAAATTCAACTTATTACAAGAGTTTAATTGGAAGTCTGGGTATTTAATTGCACCTAGATTAGATATAGTTTTTAGAGCTGGATTTCTTAACAAATTCATAGAGGTGCCTCGTACTTGTCATTTAAAAGGAGCAAAGAGAATTTTTCGATATATCAAAGGTACTTTGAATGAAGAAATTTTTTATGCAAATGTCAATTATATGAATCTTGTAGGTTACACATATAGTGATTGGGGTAGAGATATAGAAACAAGAAAAGGCACATTAGGGTATGTTTTTCATGTTGGCACTGGCGCAATATCATAGTCTTTTAAAAAACAACTTGTGGTTGCGTTATCTACAACTGAAGTAGAATACATTGTAGCAATTAGTTGTGCTACACAAGTAGTATGACTAAGAAGAATGCTTGAAGTATTACATAAAAAAAATGCTCAAACAAAATTATTCTCTGATAATAAGTCGCAATAGCACTGTGCAAAAATTTGGTTTTCATAGGCGATCCAAACATTTAGACATTCGGTTTCACAAAATTTGCGAACTAATAAGTGAAAAAGAAGTAGTGATTAATTTTGTTACACTGAAGAATAAGTTGCAGATATTTTTACTAAACTATTGAAGTATGAGTTGTTTCACAAACTGAAGAAATTGTTGGGACTAATAAATTTCTACCAGCTTCATTTAAGGGAGGTAATGTCAATAAATAAATCAAGCTAGCCTTACATGGAAGAAGATAGATACATGCACTTCATTAAATGATATCCAAAAGCAAGTGGAAGAGACATCAAGCATCTTCATTTAATGGAGCCAAAATCATCATGATTTGAAGCAAGTCGTAGCTGAAAATGTTGATCCAAGTTGAAAGGAGATAACTTCTTCCATAAGCTATCATATGATTGGAACAAAAATTTAGTCTAATAGAATAGTTGCTTATATAAGTAAAACTCTAGATTATTTTTTTGCCTATAAAAGAGTGTAACCGATAAAGTTGTATGGTGTATTGGGATTCAATTAAAATTCTACTCTGCTTCCCTCCCTCTCCCTCATTATGTGTGTGAGTGTTGTGCCAATTTGATATCAAACCTCTTTGTCTCTTTGAATGATGAGAAAACCTTCCAGTTTTCCTAATGTGACACCAAAGGCACATTTTTTGGGATTAAACCTCAACAGCTCCTGAGATTCGTCCAAGTTACCAATATACTTATATCCGTTGATCATTGCGTTCCAAGAAAGAGTCCACCTCTCCCTGAGAACACTGATGGAACAACCAAATAAAAGCTTCTTTGAGATTTTGACACTTTCGAAAGTGTGTTGGCATCCTCTTAATAAATTGGAAATGAACCGTCGTATATTTTAAATAATAACTGACAGAGTGCCGTGACGCTAGTCAAACTAAAATAACTATATTACTATTATAGTAGTGATGAGTTTAGGTCGATCCCACAGATAGTGTGTGTAAAGTTATTGAAATGAAATTAATCGGTGTTTAGGTTTTGAGGGGTTCGATTTAGAAAATAAAATGAAACTAGACAAGTAAAAACAAATTAAAGAAAACATGCAAAAAATGATAAAAATGGAGAATTCGGTATGGACTCGATTCTTTGGTTCAATCTTGGCCTACACTCTAATTAAACATATTTCATGGATTTGTTGTTTTCTAACCTTTCCTAGCAACTATTAATTGTAGGTTAATAATTAACCTGAGTTTTTCCTTGTTTTTTTTAAAATCAAGATACGATCGTTAATTAAACCTAACTACCGAATAACCTAGGATACGATCTCTAGATTTAATTAGGTAGTAGCATTACGAATTAGGAAAATCGATTAATCAAGGCAAC
>JANIHZ010000007.1:47806735-47821171 GCA_027478365.1 Erythroxylum rufum
TAAAGATCAATATCAATTCATAAACAATGAACACCAAATTAATGAAAGATGCCTTTCTTTATTTATTCATAAAGTCTAAACAAAACGTGCTGAAGGCGATTGTCTTTAGGGAACTACTCTAACAATCTTACAGTACTGTGCAAGTATAAGTCGAGTTACAGGAGATACAAGTCGACATATAGTACTGTGCATGCCTAAGTCGACTTACATAAGAGTACAAGTCGACTTACACTAACAATAATGACATGTGGTAAGTAGTACAAGCTTTTAAATAGAAGTTTAACAATTCTTACAAACATAAAATAATGACAATAGTACACAATTGTTTGAAAATTTCTTACAATAGTACAATAAATTAAGTTTAAAGCTGAGTCCAATTGATTGCATCAATAAATGACGATGATATAATTATTTTTTTGGATTCCAAGTGACATAAGAGTTGGTGACGATAAATGAGTTCCCAATGTCTAGATTCTAAAGAAATATCCTTGCACGTTCGAAAAGTTAGTGAAAGATCTTGCCTCAGGTTTCGGGTTATTGACACCCTCTTCCAACAGCTTCTTCACTATAGCTAAACTTTTAGAGGATACAGTGAATGAGTCCGCAGATTTAGTATGGAAGACAACTTATTCAGATGAACTGCTAGTATGATGTGTTTCACCTAAATCACAATCATTATAGAACTTAGATTGTTAGTTTAGTGAAACCATAAAATGAACCCAAATTGGAACATATGCATACTTGAATGACCAGATCAAGTCATTAGAATCGATGAATTTTCTAAAAAAACCAATTTTCGTAATCCTTTACGGACCATTGTGACATTGCCCCCCTTTTTCATTTCCATCTATGTTCTCCTGAAGATTCAAGGAAGCTTAACATAAGATATAGTATATACAATCAAATGTTCATATATATAATAAGAAATGAGATGTAGATAATAAGGAAAGTGAGGTAGTTCAGATGATATTAAAAACCTTGAAGAAGAAGATCGCCTATGGAAGGAAAATGATTATTAGTGTATGAAGAGGGGATTTGTTCTGCATTGTTTTTTACTTCATTAGGGACATTTTTGCCACATTCCTCCCAATGAAATGAATTTCCACCATTGGAAATTAGTCACCACGTTGACATTCCTCGATGAATTATGTTAAGATTCATATCCTGCAAAAATGAATTTAGAATAAAATTAATTATGTTCAATGAAATTTTCGATGATAACTGAAAGTATTTCAGTTTAGAAGTTATACATCTTCAATCTGTCTAATGATATGAAAGTTATCGTTATTAAATAAAAGTAATCCACTTACCCTTTATCTCATATCTAAATTTTAGAATTAAAAGTAGATTACACAAGACCATGTTGTTGATGTAAAGAAATACAATATTATTTATATAAGGTTATATTATTATTATTTTAACAAAGTTAAATACTCTTTAGACATTTCATCAAATAGTTAGCAGGCATTCTTAAAAAAACTGTTGAAGGTTGTCATAACTTGTCAACCCATTTACAACCAACAAAGGAAAACAATAATTCATTTTCAAAACAGTAAAACAAACATGACCTATACACCATATGCGGAGAAAAACACCCACAATAAACACCTAAACATTTATTGAAAAAGAGCACAAGAAGAAAGGTTTGAGAAGTGAAAGTACTACAGTTTAGTACTTATACATCTTCAATCGGTCATAATGAAGCGTAGCAGTGTCAATTTACAAAGACAATCGGAACCACATCACAACAAAACTTTGTGGAAAAAGAAGACAGGAAAAGCACATCACAACAACCTAAAGATTGAAAGAAGAATAGAAAATTGACAATATATAAGGTGGAATATTTACTTCGACGAGCAGATAATTGAAGATGACCGCAACAGAAGACAAAGATTTACCGCAAGTGAGGCTTCTTCAACAATTGCCAAAACAAGAGGGAGAATGTATGAAAAAAGACAAATACTTGAAGATGAAGATGGCTTCATCTTTGCCTTCAATTTCGTGTTAATAACCTAGTAGGGAACAACGTCGTTTGTTGTACAATAAAACAACAATGTTTGCTGTACAAATGATGACATCATTTGTTGGACGATGAACTAAGATGAATGTTGGACAAATGACGTCATTTGTAGTTAACGTAAATGATATCATTTTCAATAAAGTCAAAAGAAATATACCAATTTTGTGAGGATTTAGAAAGTTTGTCATTACCATTTGGCTTCATATTTGGGAAATATAATAATATAATATATGTAAAATATATGTTACAGTATGAAAATTTAATATAATAAAAGATAATTATTATTAAATAGAGTAATATATATTATATATGTAACATAGGAGAAAATTTATACATAAGATAAATTTTCATAAAACATGACACTAGTTACATTAGTTGTTGGACATATTATTGCTATTAAAAATTTTATAAAGTATAACAAAACTAGTTTTCTCTCATATAATTATTATAGTAATTTATGTTTATGATATATTAAAAAATTCAGTAAAATTCACAGATCTGGTAAAAAAGTGTAGCAATTGGTGACGCTTTCAAAGATTGGTCATAAAATGTGAACCTTTTGCGATGTTTTGTGATATTGTCACTAAAAAGATGAGCAAATTAAACGAAGCGAAACGTCGTTGCGTTCATAGAAACGTTAGCAAGTATGTGATGTTGTTTATCTTTTGGCGACGAAAACGTGATTAGTCGCCAAATATTTTGGCATTTTAAAAAAATAAGGTGGGACGATGTCGTTTCTTCAACACCTAACTACGTCATCTCAACTTCTGTGTAAATGAAAAAATGCCTAGGGTTATTCATTTTTCCTCAATCAAGTGTGCCTGCTGCTTCCACCTTTTCCCTCTCTCCCGTGCCAACTTCTACCATTGTTTTCTCTTCTTCTTATCAGCGTTTGCATAACTTTGTCGTCTCCAGTCGTCGCGTTTCTGTCCTTCGGTGAAGGTAAGTCATTCAACATTTCTGCTTTGTGATGAATATCATGTTCACTGTGTTGGTATTTTAAGAGAAAATACGCGATGGTTTAATCTAATTTTTGAAGTGTTTTGCATTTGTTTGGATTATCTGTGGTGCATTTGGCTTTGCATTGTGTTACAGTATGTTGAGGAAGGAAAAAAAACTTAATTTTCTTAGGTGATTTGGGATAAATATGTCATGCCTTTAAAGTGTTCGACAAAAGTTCAAAGTGGTTTATGGATAAAGTACTGGTCACTAAGCACGTTAATTATATAGTTTGAACATAGGGACTTAGTTTTATTGATCCAAATTTAAGTTGATCATATTGATCATTTAGTATATTGGGTTTTATAGGAATCAATTTTCTTAGATGAGAAAGAACTAAAAGATGATCTAGGATGAAGGAATAATGGTGTTGATGAGATTCCCCTAAATGATGATGAATTTTTATTGAATAAAAGTTAGGACTAATATAATTTAAGTAGATATGTTGTGGGATGAAATATCATGTTTTTCTCTTTACTTTTAGGGTCACTAATTTAAAAGTGTAATATAAATATGAAAATTGTAAGTTTTTTTTGTTCAAGTTTCACTTTCATTTTGATGTCCATAAACTCTTGATGAATTGGTACTTTTTTGTTACATGATACTTTTTTGTTTAAAATCATAACATTTCAAGTACTTCATGATATTCTTAGTTTTGTAATTGTATGAGAATTAAATGAGCTTTGCCTTATACTAATTTAAGCTTTTTTTAGACACTTGACATGAGTATCATTAATCCGTATGAGTAATACATTAAAAAATTACTCACTTTACTATTTAGTATTGTTTTAATTAATAGGAACAAAGAGATAGTTGTTATGTCAAATTTATGTTATTATGATTCTTTGAGACTAATGTCTAAAATAAAATTTTTTTATATAATACAATGTATATTCTTTTATCTTTAATTATTCAAGTTATTAATATATATTTCTCTAAAATGACTTCATATGAGTTATATATTCTAAAAAATAAGTTTTATAATAAGAGTCTAAAATTTAATTATACAAAATTAGGAGACTATTTTATATTTTAAAAAAATTATCCAAGTTATGGTACTATGGATTTCAAATTGCTTATTATGAAATTTTAAGTTGGAATTTTAATTTTCTTGTTATGGAATTTGAAGTTGGATATTAAAGTCAGATAATATTTTGAAGGCTCTATTTTGTGTTGAAGAGCGTTCATAATCATTCGATGTCCTCCTTCTTTGTAGTTTACGGTTGTCCATCCATCCAAGTAAGTCGTCCAAGTAATATCTCCAATATGTTTTGCTTTACTAGTAGGAGTATTTATGAGAAATTTTTTTTGTGATTGCAAATAAGGTATTATTTTTATGTTGTTGTTTACAATATTCTGAGTATCATTTATGATAACATAAAGTTTTGATTTAACAGTCTAAGTATTGCGTTTAATATGGGTATTTTTGAAACATTGAGGCATAATAAACCTTTAGGATGGTATATAGGCTAAAAATCGATAATGCAACTCCGATGAGGCTTATAGGTGAAACATTCTACAAGCTTAGGAGCGATAGCGAGAAGTTTCTTTTTCGATTCACAGGTGTAAACAAAACCACATACCTTATACTTTCTTTTCTTTCGAACTTTGTCAACGAACTTCAATCCGAAACACTCTAATTAGTAACAACTTAAAGTTGATGTAATAATTGAATGAGGATTGCATTTAATATGGGTATTTTAAAACATTGAGGCATAATAAACCCTTAGGATGATATATAAGCTGAAAACCAGTGATGCAGCTCCGATGAGGGCTTCTAGGTGAAAAATTCCACGAACTTAGGAGCGATAGTGAGAACTGAGAAGTCCCTTTCTCGATTCACAAGTGTAAACAAAGCCACATACCTTAATTAATAGTAGCCTTTATTGTAATGTAAAATTGAACAAGAAATGCAATAAATAATTTAGTTATCTTCTTTTATTGTATAGCTAGATGGATAAAAGTTGGATGTCTCATCAAAAATGGTCCACTGAATACATAGAAGGAGTTAAGAGTTTTATGTAATTTGTACAACATCAAACGGGTGATGAATGTCATATTTGTTGTCCTTGCATCGATTGCTTAAATGTTAACTTTCAAAGTCAAGGTTTGGTATATCATCACTTACTAATCCGAGGCATAGATAAATTCTATATTCGATGGCTTTATCATGTTGAACGTAAGGAAGCAATTATAGCAGAAGTGGTGGTGCAAGTTATGATGATAGTAACAATAATGATGTAGATGATTGTGCTGTTAATGATGATGGTGATGATGGGATTGAAAAAATGTTAGACGATTATAGGAATTATATGTAGACTATGAATGAAATAGATATGCCTACCATAATTGGTAGTATTACAGAAGATAATTTTGGGAAGTTATTGAAAGTTGCTCAAGAAGAATTATATTCAGGATGCTCAAATTTCTCACAACTATCTTTTGTTATCAAGTTGTTACATTTGAAGGTCTATAATAAACTGAGTAACAAGTCTTTTGACATGTTAATTGACTTACTGGACGATGCATTACCTATTGGACATAAATCGCCCAAATCTTACGAAAATGTAAAGAAATTATTAAAGGACCTTGGATTGTGATATATTTCAATTCATGTTTGTAAGTATGATTTTGTTCTTTTTTGGAAGGAAAGTAAAGATCTTAAGGAGTTTCCAATTTGTGGTATATTAAGGTGGTAAGTGGATGATGGGAGAGGGGAAAAGATACTGAATAAAATGCTACGATATTTTCCTATTAAACCACAGCTACAAAGACTTTTATGTCAACAAAAACAACCATAGATATGAGCTGGTATAAAGAAAACACATTAATGATAACATTATGCGTCATCCAGCTGACTCAATGGCATGGAAAGAATTTGATAGAAAGTTTCCATGGTTTGCACAGGATTGTCATAATGTTTGACTTAGATTGGCTTTAAATGGATTTAATCTTTCTAGTAATATGAGTACTTTATACAACACATGGTTAGTAATTCTAGTGCTATACAATTTACCTCTATGGAAGTGTATGGAGGAGCCTTTTATGTTATTGTCTTTCCTTATTCCAGGACCTACTACTCTTGATAAGGACATTGATGTATACATGCAACCATTAATTGATGACTTAAACGATCTATGGGAATTTGGATTATAAACTTTTGATGCTATTCAAGGTCAAACATTTATAATGCATGCCATTGTTTTGTGGACTATAAATGATTTCCTAGCTTATGGGAATTTGTTTGGGTAGAGCACTAAAGGGTATATGGCTTGTCCTATGTGTAACCATTAAATTTGTTCAATGAGACTATGAAGTAAAATATGTTATACAGGTCATCATCGTTATTTGGAACATGGGCATAGATAGCGAAGAGGTAAATTGTCTAATGGCAAAGTATAGTTGGGTGAAGCTCTGTTGCAATTGTCTGGCGATGATATTGTTTATCAGCTATCACATTTGGGTGACATTATACCTGGCAAACACCCAAGTAATATAGAGCGAAAGAGAAATTATGTTGAACTCAATTGGACTAAAAAAAAGCATATTTTTCAATTTGCCATATTGGAAGGAATTACTATTAAGGTATGATCTTGATGTGATGCATATTAAGAAAAATATTTGTGAGTCAATTTTAGGAACTATGATGGGAATCGATGGGAAATTGAAAGACATAATTAAGGCTAGACTTGACTTAGAAGACATGAATATTAAAGACTTGTATTTGAAAAGAAGAAATGATGGGCCATACATTATTCCCCTTAATTGTTACAACATGTCAGAAAGAGAGAAGCAATCTTTTTATCAATTTCTTCAATCAGTGAAGTTTCCTGATGGGTTTGCATCAAATATAGATCGTTATGTAAATGTTAAAGAGGGAAAAGTATCAAGGTTGAAAAGCCATGATTGTCATGTACTTTTGCAACGATTAATTCCTGTTGGAATATATGGGTGTTTATCGAACGATGTGTCTATAACTTTAGGTCAATTGGGAGAGTTTTTTAAGCAATTATGTGTAAGACATTTAAAGTTGAAGAGCTTGACAAAATAGAAAAAGACATAGCTTTCATTCCATCTAAGATTGAACTAGTATTTCCCCCCATCGTTTTTTTATGTTGTGGTTTATTTGGCAATTCACTTACCTTATAAAGCAAAACTCTGTGGGCCAGTTCAATTTCAATGGATGTTCCCAATTAAAAGGTAATTCATATTAACTTTTACTTTTTTAAAGGTTATTTGTTAGTAACAGTTCCTACTATTTTATATTTTATTCAGGTTTTTATGCTCTCTTAAGCATTAGTAAGACCACTTAGTGTGGGTAAATATGTGGAGTTAACTAAAGTCGAATTCGAAATCACCCATTAGTATATTTTGAACAATTGCGAGAAAGTTGATATATATAAGGAGTATGTATATTCCTTTTAATTCAAACAGTTATATTAGAATTTCGTTCATTGAACCTCATTTCCTTACTATCATTTACTTTTTTAAATAAATAGCACAAAGAGTCCATTCGCAGTAAAGGGATTATTAATGTTGAACATAGACATAAGTTGAAGTTTGTATCATGGTTTAGAAATCAAGTAAGTTACAAATTAATTACATATTATGAACATATGACAATTTATATCTTAGAATGACTTCTAATTTTATTTTGTCATAGAAATGATACGGTTGCATAATCGTAACGTGCAAGAACCGACAACAATATTATATAGTTTGACATGTGGGCCTTATATTTGTGGGAAAAAAATATGCATGTTGCATTATTAATGGGTGAGATTTCATATAGAAGATCGAAATAGTCAACTTCAAAGCCAAATTTGTGGGGTTGTTATTGAGGGATGTCATGATGACAATTTTATTGACTTCTCCAGTGTCATCTTTGAAATAATAAAGTTGCACTACATCAAGGATAAGAAGGTTGTTCTATTTAAGTGTAAGTGGTTTAATCTTGCTGATATGAAAGTGAAGGGGAATATTACTAGCATCAATATTAGTAAGACATGGTATGATAATGATCCTTTTGTATTGCAAGTTAAGTGAAGCAAGTTTTCTACCTCAACGACACTGCATTAGGTAGCAATTGGAAGGTTGTTCAAAATTTCAACAACGAAATGTTTTTGATTTTTGTGAAAGGGATAATGGTCAATTCAATGAGGATGCAAATGAAGTTTATCAAGAGATTGGATTGGATTTTATTAATGAAGCAGCAATTCCAATAGAAGATGTTGATATATTATCATTTCATAGGAGAGATGTTGATCCCAACATAGTATAACTAGATGAAGTCTAAGCCAATTTTATTGTAGAAACAGATGAAGTCTATACTCAAGATGAATTAAACGACAATGATGATACTTTGGCCAAATATATTAGTGAGAAAGAATCCAATGATAATGTAATTAATGATGATGATTTTCAACATCTTGATCATGATGACTGAATGTAAATAAATTGTTTATATTGTTTTAAATGTTATGCTCATATTTGAGTTATGATGTTGATGTTTTACTTATGTTTATTCAGGACAAATCAATGCGTATTATTGATGTTTTACTTATGTTTATGCGGAATGTTGGTGTTTGATTTATTTATGTTTATGCCGAATGTTTAGTTTTGACTTGTGTTTGACTTATATTCATATGGAATGTTGATGTTTGAGTAAAGATTATGAATTATGTTGATATTTCGTTTTAGTTATTCAATATAATAGAACCTAGTAGAAACAAGGGGAAAAGGGTGGAACCTATTGAAGAAGTTCCTCCCCCACAGCAACCAAATCAATTTAACCCTATCATTCAACAACCACTAATTTCATCCTCCAATGAAGGCAGTCAACAATAGCATATATCTACCTCAACTAGTGCTGAGGGATCTTCAGGTCTGTTATTATTAACCACCTATATTTACAGTTATGCTCAAATATATATTTACATGTTTAATGTATTTTTTTGTTATCATTATTATGTTTTTTGTTATCAGGTTCCAATACCAATATAAGAAAAAGATGTAGAGGTATCACAAAAGGATATGAGTTGTAATGCATGAATGTTGCAATGAACAACTAGTTGTTTGTACATATTGTTCCCACGTAATGTTGTCCTCTTGATAAAATCCAATCAACAAAATTGTCCAGTGAGTTAGGAGTCGTTGTCAAGAATGAATTGCCTTGCCTTCAGCATGCTAGGCAGTTGAAGGAAGAAAACTTGCTACATAATGCTTTGGACAAAGTTTAGGTAATTTTTCAATTCATTTTATTGTATGCATTACGTTTTTACTTGTTTAAGGAATAAATTAACTTATACGTGTTGTTCACAGATAAAGCTCAATATCGTCGATATCGAGAACCTTGAAGTTTCAAGCTGTGACAGTTCATTGTTGAAACAAAGGGCAAAGGATCATTGTTATCAACTTCATAAATACTACATGTCTTTTGCTTCGGATGAGGAGGCTGGAAGATATGTTCCAGAGCGGGTGACTTTAGAAATTGGAGTGAAATGTGTGATTATTGAGCCTCTATGAAGGTTAAGGTTTGGCTTCTTTCTCATGATATTTCCTTCTATTAATTTTGTTTTTTCATGTAATGACCATTTCTTCTCTTTATTTAGGAGAAGTGTGAGAAAACCAAGGTTAACAGAGCAAAAAATGACAACTCCTTACAACACCGGCTCTAAATCATTTATTATCGTATGACAAGAATTTGTAAGTGTAATGTTTAGAAGTTATTATTCTATTAGTTAATTCAATAAATCTATTATGTTCTAATTTTTATTTATATAATAGAGTCATACTCAACTCCATGGACAAGAGCGTGCAAGCTGACACATTACAAGGAAGGTGAAGACTGGACGTCCGAAGGGGCTCAAAATTTTAATTTTAGAGTTTATTTATTTATGTAATAAGTACTAATATTTGAATTACATCTTGATTTTGTGTTTCAAATTGTATGACAAGATGCATGAGTTGTTACAGAGATCATTGTCTAACAGGAATGAGTCCGATGTGGATGACATTTGCAACGATGTCTTTGGTATAAGATTCGGGTTTATCCAAGGTCTTGGACATGGCCCTAAGCTAATTAGTTCATCATCGTCATGGCCATCATATGTAACGATGCTTTAAGAGGAGAACCAATCACTTAAGGCTGAGTTACAATGTAATGAAGAAAAATTATATCGTAATGGAGAAAATTTAAAAGGTAATGAGCCAAAACTAGATCGTACTGAAAGACAGTTGATCAAGCTTAAAAAGATGGTCAAACAAATACTTAGGTCACAGTATGTCAGTAGTAGTGATGATGAGGACTCTTAGGTTATCGATAAATTTTTTTCTTCAGTTTTGTAATTAAAATTTATTGACATGATTTTGTATAAAATGCATTTCATTTTTTATTATAAAACATTTCTATTTTATTTTAATTAATTATTATTTAAATAACATGTCACCAACAATAATTACAAAATATGACTAAATTTTAATTCAAACCATGTTACAAACAATAACATGAATTAAAATTGTTGTTAATAATTATAATTAAATTTCAAATTAAACATAAATATTCGTCACTAAAAGTTTTTAGCCACAAAAAAATCATCACCAAATCTTTTTACCTACACTTTCCAGAGCGTTTCTAAAAATATTTAGATATGCTTTAATTTTCGTAGCTAAAAACATTCTGCTACCAAAATAAATCATCAGTAAATAGTATTAGCCACAACTATGTTAACGGAGCTAATTACCTTTACCCACCAAAATTAAACGTCGTAATAAGTGATCTATGACCATTGCTCCTCTCTTCACCTATTGTTATTAGTGACGAACTTATGATCGTATAAAAATCTTTTGGGTGATGAATATGTTGGGAAATTGGGTTGGGATTCGATCCTGACTGCAGCGAAATAATCACGAAACTTTTTCATGACTTTTGATTTCTTGAAATCCAAAATCTATTTAATTCTATAAAATGATTAACATGAATCATAATAAAGCAAATACTTAATTCGTACCTTATTCTGAAGCTTGATCTTTATCTTGTCGTATCCTTCGAACTGTTCCCAAAACTAATCCGTCTTAACCACTATAGCCACACAAGTGTCCGACCTCTAACAGTATCCATAGAACAAGTTGAGAGAACTCTGTAACTCTTACAGAGTGAAGTGCTAGCTCCATAGAGCTTAAGCCTACTTATAACAAGCTTTGGACGTTTTAGTAATTTAATTAAATTATAATTTCAATTAAACTTTAATTAGAATTACAAATAATTCTAATTAAATACCAATTATACCCATATAAGATTCAATATCTCATATTGATCCTTATTTATTAAATATCTCACATTTAATCATTAAGTTTCTCAAACTTTACAATCAAGTCCAACTTGATTAAATTAAAAAAATTTCTCTTTAACCCATTCTATATGTCAGATCCATTAGGTTCCCAAATATGTTGACAATGATTATATAATCTAATTTGAATTCATAATTAACATTAGATAAATTAAAACTCCTTTTAATTTATCTTTAATTCTCAAATTAAATAATTTATAATCATAAATCAAGATTGACGTCTAGTAACGCATCATGATCACCCAAATATTTAGGAATGTCCAAATTGATTTGACTAACCTTTCTGTGTATAATTTTTTCCGTATAATTCAATCTTTTCATCACACAATGTTCCGATTAGACATAGAATATGAAATTAATGTCTACTATATTTTGAGACTAATCATATTAGTTCTCCACTATTAACTATCGATTCAATTAATGATATTTGTAAACTATTTACAAAGCATCATTTACCTTGGCCAAGGATTTCTTGAATCAATACTAATCGATAGCAACAAAACATTCTTCCTAATTACTTTAAGGGTATGAATTCTATCTTGATTACTCAACTATCTCAATATAGTTCATGCTACATCCAATGACTACCGATTAAACGACCTATGATTAAACAAATCATAAGTAGTATTAGAACATATCAATCTTCATACAAGATAACTTTGATGACCTCAAGTCAAAGCATCACTTATACAATCATTACAATGAGAATTCTATAGACATAAAAGTAATGTTATAAATAGATTTCTCATATCAGATCTGTTCAGTGAACTTATTCTCTAGCAAGCACCCACACGTTTGTTTAAGTATCTCCATATTTTAGCTTATGAGATCGACTACATCCTTCATAAGGAAAAACAAAATGTGTGCTAGTCTTTTTACATTATATTAATGTTCAATCTTAATACAACAATAACTAGGAACATATAGGAATAATACATAAATACAATATGAATCTTATAATTATAATCTCATTACAATTTCATTTGAATTATCCCATGGACTTTATCATATACATCTAAACATGTACAAGATAAAGAATGTCTTTAAATAAATTTTCACTAAACTACAACCAAAGTGATTGGTTGTAGGGCATAAATCAGCAGCTATATGTTTACTTCGACAATTACTATTTGTTTTATACATCTTATCTTTACTCTGGCAAGTAGTGTTGTTAACCAAATGGATAAGTTTCTAACTTGTTATTAGTGTAGTTATTGATGAAAAGCGAGAAATGATATTTAGGTTAAGGACATTTCTCTTTTAAAAAAAAAAACTTTCCCTCGTTACTTTTTGCTGATCAGAGGCCAATTTTTATACAGGGAACCAAGAGCAATTAACATTTGAAGGAACGGCAGTACTCAATACGTATTGACAATTGCCACGTAGTTATTACTGGCATTCGTGGACAAGAACAAAACCAGATTCGTTCAACGTCTTCCAGTATTTCAAGAAGCTGAAACTAAATAAATGTGTGGTTATAAGTTCATTGAAACCACTCACTTGATTTGAACCCTTTTTATGCCTTGCTTAAATGAAAAAGAAAATTTACTTATCAAATGAATCTTGTATGGTTTAAAATTATTTTCTATTTCCGAATGATACCCATTCATCCACTGCACGCCTTCATCTTGAATGGTAAGTTAGGAAAACAGTGTAAAATGGATTTAATTAACATAGCATGATAGGATAATCTCAATTATCTAAATTTTTATTCTTTGTACTTAGGTTAAGCATAAATCTCCCTTGATCTAAAAAATATAAGTTGTTTTTATAAACATGGATTAACTACTTTTACTTAATAATCTATTTCTTATCATACCTTGAACATTATAATAATAACTGAATCTATATTTTATATCAAATATTTAAAAGCATGAATTAAAAAAAATGATCTCTATCATATCATGTATTGACAAGAAAATTAATTTAATTATATTCTTTTAATGATAATTATTATCATACTATAACAAATGCGTTCAATTGTAATCCATGTCTATGCTTTTAGTACACTAAATTGAATGAATTTTTTTTAATTAATGTACTATACCTTTTAACTATTCTTCATCTAACTATTTGCATTGTGTTATCATGGCATTAACATCCATGCTATATATTGTCATCAATATTTATTAGAAATTAATTAACTAAAAATATCATTACAATTTGTCATCTATATTATATTGATATATCTTTAAAAGTTTGTTCTTTTCCAACTTTGAGAACTCTTCTAAGAAGTAACATATTTCCAAGAAATTTATTTTGATAACATTTAGTATTAACTACACTAAATAGCGATAGCTTCTATTTATAACAAAAAAATATATAGTAAGCAAGTAATAGGTTATATGCCATGAAAACAAAAAAAGATTAAGACTTTAATCATATATTTTATTACTCTCACTATTTTATTTGAAATAATATCCTTCATTAATATTCAGAAAAGATTACCCTAATCTATCTAATAGGCTAGAATCACATTCAAATAATTTAGTTGGTCCGAATTTGCTTAACAAGTTAACTTAAATTAGGTAGAGAACAACTTTATTAGTCATATATATGACTCCTAGATCTATTAGATGAAAATCTTGTAAAAAATATTTTATATCATTAAAATTTAGTTACGACTGACCTATTTTTATAAAAATAAACATATTTGAGTCAAAGCAGCCTTAAGTTTGCTCAGTCAATTTAATAATAAGTAGAATTCTCCTTTATTCTTGTAACAACGAAAGTAATGATCATGCTCTAAATATGTGATTAATATTTTAACAAAAAATTTAATTTCAAATGGTCTCATCAATGCCACATATTTAAAAATGAAATTCAATATGCGTACATAATATCAAACATATAAAACATGTAATTTATGTATATATAATCAAATTATATTTATAAAATGTTAAGTCTTGTTTGGTTTTATTTATTGATATTTATAATCTAAAATAATATTTTTCAACTCTTTGGATAATTAAATTTGATTAAACACATTAATTCCCAATTAATTAAACTTCTATTCTAAATAAAATATATTTTGATTTAAAATGAGTTTCAAATTTCATTGGAAATCAC
>JANIHZ010000007.1:47985598-47998581 GCA_027478365.1 Erythroxylum rufum
ATAGTTAATTTTTATAAACTAAGTGATTTTTATAAATTAAATAATGAATAAATTTTTATTTAATAATATATTTTTCGGGTAAACTTTAACTTTTTTTACAAACCAGATAATCTCTTTTTTCAATGTAATTTAAAAATCTTAATTTATAACATTTACTGTGTCAATTCTCTACTGTAAATTTACTATGTTTCCGCATCAAGAAATTATTAGTTCCAGCTTCCAAGTACAAAAATGTTGACGCCAACCCTTCTTCGACTGTTCACTGTCAACCCACAGCATCAGTCAACTTTCGTGTACACTCCATCTTCCCCATCCGCCACTTCTACTTCTCAAAACTCTTCTTTGTATAGTATATACAAACCTTTTTTTTTAATATGTTAACATCGTTTAAACACAAACCCATTAATCCGAAACCAACAAATTCTGTATTCCTTTTTTCTTTATTTGAAGTGGTGCTATTCTCATCTCCTACTTTTCTAGCATAACTTAAGCATGCCATTTTGTGATTCTACTATATAAAGCTAAGTGCTTGTTATCTATCTTCTTGCCTTTGTTCTCTCTTCTCTCATACTCTGAGGCCACACAAAGTTGTCTAATATCCTCTATCTTTAAACCTTAACCTTTCTTCTGCGGAATTGGATTACATGGCCCTTAATCTGTCGTCTCCTCCTGAACTAAAGTCCATCTCTTTCTTGGATTCTAATAAAACCAACTACAAACTCCTCAAGCTTCCAGGTTTCTTGTGTTGTCACCTCGAGTTCTCTTAGAATTTTTTTGTTTGCTTTGCTGTGAAACAAGTTAGAAAAGAAAAAGTTTCTTGTGATAGAATGAGTCAGTTTCATAACCGAGGAATGGTTGTACATTCAGTTGCTTATATTTCACCTTTTCGTTAAAGAGCGTTTTGTTTTTTTGGTGCGAAGAAAGCTTCTTTTAACGAAATTGGAGCCGAAGAAAAGATAAAAGTTTGAGATTCTTCTGTTTCTTTACTGGATTAGTAAAACTTTTTTTTTTTGGATAATTATGGGTGAATCATGTTGCAATTCATTTTGTGGCAAGACTAGATTGAGTTTTGAATCACTATGCTTTGTGGGAGGACATGTTAGAACTTTTGGCGTTCTGTTTTTTGGATACTCGCAGGTTCGTTCTGCGTGAAGAGAAAGCAAAGTGGAGCAACATTTGGGAAAAGAGTGCAGTGTTCAGCTCAGCCTCTTCCTCCGGCATGGCCTGGAAGAGCTTGCCCAGAACCTGGCCGTAAGACTTGGGATGGTCCGAAACCTATTTCGGTTGTTGGTTCCACTGGTTCTATTGGAACGCAGGTGAGCCTTCCACATCTAGTTTAAAATAAGCTTGATGGCCCGTTTGAATGTTTTTAATGAAGATGAAGCAAGTACTCGAGCGGAGCTGTATCACCATGTTCTGCTTTCAAATTATTCTCTTTGAAAAAGATTTTGAGTGGAGGAAAGTGAGTCAAAGGGTATGTGTGAAAGCATGATTAGCTACAATCAACAACCGAATGGGCCTTGACTTCTTCAGACTAAACACAGTGATCATCTGTGCTAATTTTTCACCTTTGGTTTGATATTAGCATTGCTGAGCTTGCATATACTTGTGCTTAGTTTGATCAATATCTGCATTCGCCCACTCTTTTTTCTCTTTGATCTTTTGTGTGGACACTTGAAAGCCAGTAAAATAGATTTATATAAGAAATGTAAAGGAAACTCTCCTTGTAACCATGTTATGTGATCTTAGAAACAACATATCTATTCTGCAGACCTTGGACATAGTTGCTGAGAATCCAGACAAATTCAAAGTGGTGGCCCTTGCAGCTGGTTCGAATGTTACTCTTCTTGCTGATCAGGTAATCTATCAGTTGCATAACTAACTGGCACTTGCAGTTTCTGCTTTTCCCTTTTTCTTGTGCATTTGTAGTCTATGGTACTAATTAATATAATCCTTCATCCTTATTTAACTGTTAAAACTCAAAGGATAGGAGGTTAGAATTAGACTACAGGTAGAATCAGGGTAAAATAATTAATTAAAAAGCTACAGTGCTCAACAATACATCTTTTGCATTATGCAGGTCAGGACTTTCAAACCTAAGCTGGTTTCTGTCAGGAATGAATCATTAGTTGATGAACTTAAAGAAGCTGTGGCTGACCTTGAAGAAAAGCCTGAGATTATTCCTGGGGAGCAAGGAATTATCGAGGTAGTCTGCCAACTAATTTTCTGGTGCTTTGTTGTCCTAATGTAACTTTACAAACTATTAATTTCATGCAACTCATTTTTAGGTTGCTCGCCATCCAGATGCTGCCAGTGTAGTTACAGGCATAGTTGGTTGTGCAGGCTTAAGGGTAAGTAAATATATTTGTTCGATAAGCTTCTTATGTTTCATATTCCACAATAGGGTTAGTAATAACTTTTAGTCCTGTTAGATGATACAAAGAAGGATAAGGTATAATGACATCTTCAGGTTCAATTTCTGTAGATCAGTATGAATGCTTCAAGAATCCATTTAACTTCCATTCTACATCTTTTTCAGCCCACAGTCGCTGCAATAGAAGCAGGAAAAGACATAGCCTTGGCAAACAAGGAGACATTAATTGCTGGAGGTCCTTTTGTCCTTCCTCTTGCTCACAAGCATAATGTAAAGATTCTTCCAGCTGATTCAGAACATTCTGCCATATTTCAGGTACATATCTAAAAGTATTTTGGCTCTGTTTGTGCAACTATGGAACATAAAATTGATGCTATTGTGGGTGGGAGTTCCTTGGCAAAAACACTGGTATAAGTGAGCTGCTTGTACCTCATATTTTGAGATTTACAAATTAGTATCACATATGGTCTTTGATACTTCTCAGTTCAGTCAACTACACTCCCAGAAGTTGGATAACTTAAATTTTACCTTTCTGTAGTGTATTCAAGGTCTGCCAGAGGGTGCACTCAGGCGCATTATTTTAACAGCATCTGGAGGAGCTTTCAGGTGTGAAATCATAACTTAGGCTACTTTAATTTTCTTTCTCATAGAGAAAAACAATACAGCTATGTGATTGTCTAACGATTAATTTTGATCCACCCAATTCTTGTGGTGTTTGGGTTCAAAACCTTAATCTATAACTACTTGGATCCCTAACATCATATGCTTCTTTCCTCATCTTAAAAATTGAAGCAGAAATAAATTGCAATCTAACTATGAAAAATGGGAAACATAAAAGTGAGCATTCAAGTGGTGATTCTTTCTGTTCCTTTTCTTGAAGTCATCCCAACATATTGTGATGAAGCTGTATTTGAGTCTTTCATCTCTTTCTTGGTGGCAGAGATTTGCCTGTCGAAAAATTAAAAGAAGTTAAAGTAGCTGATGCTTTGAAACATCCAAACTGGAATATGGGGAAGAAGATCACTGTTGATTCTGCTACACTTTTCAATAAGGTTTGTTTATTCCAGATTACAAAAAAGGTTGCTGTGTCCGGATCTGTTTCACTATCTTACCCTTGGTTTTTATTTGTCTGTAACAGGGTTTAGAAGTCATTGAAGCTCATTATTTGTTTGGAGCTGACTATGATAACATTGAGATAGTAATTCATCCACAGTCTATAATACACTCAATGGTTGAAACACAGGTTCGACCCCTGATTTTGAGTTGTTGGCTTCTGCTAACCTTCCGTTTTGTACTTTCTAGTGCTTTACAGTTGAAACTATGGATTTATAGGCCTTACTGAGAATTCATTTTACCTATCCTTTTCAGGATTCATCTGTTCTTGCACAGTTGGGGTGGCCTGATATGCGATTGCCAATCCTTTACACAATGTCATGGCCAGAGAGAATTTTCTGTTCTGAAACAACTTGGCCTCGCCTTGATCTTTGCAAGTAAGGAGACCATTTCCTTTTCAAATGAAAGTTACCTCTATTTTTATGTCTCTGGCATAAAAATTCCATACAAGTTTTTGTTTGTCATATCTGTTGCTTTTCCCCATATAGTTCCCTAAATTTTGTCTAATTTTTTGACATGTTCAAATTTCCAAGTGCATATTACTGTTCGCTCCTATATGGTGTAAAAAAATTATAACTTTCTCATTATTCACAACATGTCTGACATCAGCTATAAACAGTCGCTTTCTAAAACTTCTTTAAGTAATTGATTGTCTAAACTCTCAAGGGTGATTGACCAGCTGAGTATATGTTTGATGTATTATAGAATTGCAAGCATGTAGACAACTTAATGTTGGATTGTTTTTCACGTGCCAAATGGATGGTGCAGGCAAGGTTCTCTAACATTTAAGGCTCCTGACAATGTAAAATACCCATCCATGGATCTTGCTTATGCTGCTGGACGGGCCGGAGGCACCATGACAGGAGTCCTTAGCGCAGCTAACGAGAAAGCCGTGGAGATGTTCATCAATGAGAAGTACGCATTCTTTATCTTGATATGAAATACAAGTGAAAAAAAGAGAAAGTTACTACATACTAATATAGCTTCAAAACAAGAAGAACCCATGAAGCTTTGCTTTACGTTGCAGTGCAAACTATACATTCTTAGTCTTCTAAGTGTAAAGGATCATACTTTCTGCACCCTTGCAGGATTGGCTACCTTGACATATTCAAGGTTGTGGAGCTAACCTGTGACAAGCATCGAGCAGAATTAGTGACCTTGCCATCACTGGAGGAAATTATCCATTATGACTTGTGGGCAAGAGATTATGCAGCCAGTTTGCAGCAATCTTCCAGTCTAAGTCCTGTTTTTGCATGATTAACATCTCAGTCAAGGCATGGTAGCAAATACGGAACTGTTGAGTTGGGGGGGGAGAGAGGAGGCTTTCCTGCCAGCAAAGAAATACAGGGTTCTTGCTGTGCTTCTGTTGGCGGTTCTTTAATCTTTTATAGCTAGGCAACTGGAAGGTGGCCCTGTTGTGTACATGTTGATCACATAAAACTGCTTTATTTTGGTCCTTGAAGGAGGTAGATTGAAAGTCTAAAGGGAGAGTTGAAAATTTGTACCTGGAATAAGAAAAGTAAAGGGTGAAAATCTTATTTTTCAGTGCCAAAAATGTCCTCTCTTTTTCAAGTCCTTCAAGGGAAATTGTAAATTTTTCTTGTTTTAATCTGTTTGTTTCTTTGTCTTCGTGATGGTCAGAAGAAGCAGAGCCACCATAAGAAATTGCCTGGTGTTTCTTACAAGCTTTGGTCATTTGATTAAGTTGGCGACTACCATCTACGTGCTTAACATCTCTGTTGGCTATTCTTCCTACTTCGAGAGTTCTTAGAACTGGTACACTACTGAGAATATCCCACTTTGCAGGATATATCTTGTATCACTACTGTGGGATCAAATTTTAAATTTACAGACCAATTTCATTCCCGTTTCCTACCTAGAAAAACTGAAAATTTCTAAACTGACTCCAATCCCACCCTTATTCCTGGAAAGTGCTTGTTTTATTCTTTGCTTACATGGATAAAAGTGCAGAGAAGACCAGTTTGATTTCAAATTCTATGGCCCTCTTTGTTTTCCATTTCCTAGATCTTCCTGATCGGTCGTGATGATTTGATTGCCACCCCTTGAATCAATTTATCTTCATTTCCTACTGCCCAACAAGTGGTTTTTGTCATTCGGACTCGAAAGTTAAGACTTTTATCGATATAAAATAAAAACGGATAAATGTGTTGATCATTGAGAGTGATCTTTCAGTATTAGTCCATGGCTAGACAGGGCTTTACAAACCTTAACTACAGTAAGCATGTTCAAGTCCATAGAATCCAATCCATTCTTACCTCTGAAACTACAATCCTTCATCAAATGTATGGTACACAAACAGAAGCCTGTTTCCATTCTATCCCTTTGTAACTTTACAAATTAGTTTGATTATAAATCAATGGACTAGGCATTTTTTAATTGAACTTAGGTTTAGGTTCAAGTATTTAGGAACTCCAAATTAGGCTCTACTCATTCTGTCTGAAAACGTTCGCAAGGACGAATATAGTAAAGGTTATTCTTTCTATGCTTTATGCTTCTAGCCTCACCCATTTAACCTTTCATGGAATCTCATCTCACGGCAGTGCTAGCGTAGATAAATTGTTACTGACCAGGTGCGCTTTCGCGTGAAAAAAAGTCCTTAGTGGAGTATAACATGAACAGTTGACGTTTCTACTTGAACTAGTCATATGTTACGAACATCTTCTTGTTGAGAAATCGAGCGAGAACCAATACGGCACATAACGAATAAGAACAAAATATTTTCATTTAATTTCTCAAAAATCAATAACACTTAAATTCTAGTTTGATTTTTTTCTTATTGTTTCTTTTTGAAATTTGTTCATTTCAATTACCGTAGTCCCACGTGTGTTTAGCTTCTAATAATATCCATAGGATACTTTCAAAAAAAAAAAATATCCACAAGATATGTTAAGAGAACTAGTTAGATAATAAGTGCTAGCTCCTATTAAGCATAAGCCTATTTATAGTAAAGTTTGGAACTTTTAATAATTTAATTTAAATAAAATTCTATTTTCAATTAAATTTAGAATTATAATTAAATCTAAATAAATACCACTTATGGCTAAATAAGATCTAATATTTCATATTAGTCTTTATTTATTAAATATCTCATATTTAATAATAAAATTTCTCAAACTTTATAATAAAGTCTAACTTACTTTAAAAAAACATTTTCTTCCGCTTGTTCTTTGTATATGACCTATTAAATTTCTAAATATGTTGACAATGGATATAAATAAATTATAACCTTAAATTATATTTAGAATTAGATAAATTAAACTCTTTAATTTATCTTTAATTCTCTAATTAAACAATTTATATCAATAATTGCATCTAACAACGAATTATGATCACCCAAATATTTAAGAATGTTAAAACGATTTTGGGTAAATTTTGTATACATGGTATATTTTGTATAATTCAATTATTTCATTAGACAATGTTTCGATTAGACATAGAGTATCAAATTAATTTCTATTATAATTAAATCTAATCATTTAGTTCTCTACCATTAGCAATTGAATATATTATTGACATTTGTAAACTATTTTACAAAATATCATTCCACCTTGGCCAAGAATTTTTGAATCAATAGTAATTGAGAATAATGGAACATTCTTCTTAATCACCTTAGAATGATGAATCATATATTGATTAATCATCTATCGTCGTATTGTTCATGTTATATCTAATGACTGGTCGATTGAGCTACCCTTGACTAGAATAGGTCCTAAGTAGTGTCAAAATATAATAATCCCTACATAAGATACTTTAAAAATCTCAAATCAAACAATCACTTAAATAGTCATTACAATGAAAATTTCCATAGACATATAAGCAATGTACTAAATGGATTTCTTATATGGGTCAGTTCAGTGAATTTATGAGATCGACTATTTCCTTCATAAGGAAAAAAAACCTAACATATACTAATTTTTTTTACACTTTATTAATGTCCAATATTAGTAGAACAATGACTAAGAATAATTTAGAGATAATACATAAATGCAATATGAATCTCATAATTATGATCTTATCAATAATTTCATTTGTAACGTATATTTATCCCACAAACCTTATTATATACATCAGGATATGTATAAGATAAAGAATGTCTTTAATAATTACATAACTAAACTACAATCAACTAATTAACTGTAAGACATAAACTAATAATCTCCCACTTGACTAAGCCAATCATCTAAGTATCATATATATATATATCACCATATGAGAATCTTGCTACTACTTGGATGGTGGATTAGTGAAAGAATTCTATAAGATGCTCTATATTGATAACTTGTTTAAATTTTACAAGTTCCTTTCAATTATCTTTATAATTTAGAGAAATTGTCTAAATATATACTTGGATCTTTGAGGAGACTTTAGAATGTTTATATGTTCAATGGCTTTAATGTTCCACATTACATTATTGTATAAACAATGCAAGGAACTATACTAAGTTCATTAAAAAAACTTCTTAATCCAATTAATTATTTCCACTAATGAAAAAATATCAGGGTTTGATAAGCAACTAATGCTATATTAGAACCTTTCTAGTCTCAAAATAATATTATTCTAAGTAAAATATACCTTAACATGGATTTACTTCTAAAGTTAATTTCCATATTACTTTAAACTTAAATACTAACTCATACATAGAATAATTGATATCTTTAAAACTTCACAAGTATCATATATCTCAAACATTAAACACTTTAATACATTATCTATGTATTTGGACTTAAAATAGGTTAAAAAAAATTCCATATCCATTCTATAAATATAATTCACATGATTAAGTTATTGTCTTTTCATATCTAATAAGACTTGTTCTTGGACTATCATATATTCAACAATTGAAAATATGAATTTTTTACTTTGTATGAGTAGTATGTCTCTATATACTCTTACTGAAAAGGATAATTATACTCCCACTAACCTTCCTATAGACATGATAAATTCACAATCATCTTCAAAACAAATTCTTTAAGTTTATTATAAAAGTGAATCTTTAAATGCTTTGTAGCCTTTCAATTATACATCAAATGTATCAATAAATGCACTAGTTCTAATTGATGTATTTTCATGACATTTAAACCTTTCAAATTTCATCTTACTCTTAATACTTATCTTGAGAACTAATCTCATATAAGTATACATTGAAACAAATATTTTGTTGGCTAAAAGTGCATTTTAAATTTTAACGTTTACAACAAAATATGAAACAGAATCTAACATTTCAAAGCAATCAAATTAAACCCCAACATTTTCAAAATATTCAAAATAGACCTAAGTGGATGGAGATTTTAACAGAATTAAATTCTCATCAGTTAAATGTCACGTCTATAGTGTTGATGCAACATTATTTTTATTTTAAAATAAAAAGTAGACCCTATTGTCACATGATAAGTGGGACTTACTGTCTGAAATGTCTAACAATCGATCCCACTGTCACATGGTAAGTAGGACCCACTTTCTAAGATGTATAACAATGGACCACTACTATGTGACAGTGGGAACCACTTTTTGATTAATTTAGAAAAACTAATTATATGACAGTAGAACCCACTTTTATTATAAAATATAAAAATTATGTCATATCAGCATTGACATGACATTTGATTGATGGAGGGTTAACCTCGTCAAATTTTTCTTTCATTTATAGTCTTTTTTGAACATTTTGAAAACATTAGAGTTCAATTTGAACGCTTTAAAATGTTAAGGTTTAACTTGTATTCAATTGTAAGCGTTAAAGTTTAAAATGCACTTTTGACCATAGTTTGTTCAATAAGGTTTGTAAGATTAAATCTTTTATTATCTAATTTAGTTCTAAACTTATCAGATAATACATGCTTCAACTAAGCATCATATCCAAAATCATTAACTTTTATTTAATTGGAACTACCAAAGGTAAGCTAATATATTAAACATTGCTATTTAAAAAATAAATATTGCATCATACAACATCACTTATTGCCTTTTCTTATTATATAAATCCATAATATTATGAATTTAGTTATGTAGGTATTTATTAGAGAATCTCATTTCTTGTAAATCAATTATATGTCATTAGATCAATCTCATTAAAGTGCTTCATCATTCTTACTACTTCATTTCTATTTAGATTTAAATAACTTGAAATTTTCAAAAAATATAAATCAATATATCATTTAATGTATATGACATATCACATAAATTCATTAGTAAATTTTATGAAATACAAATATCATCTTTTTGTGAATTATTATTACATCATATTCATTATACGTATAAGATTTACAATTCATTTACATCATCATTCTTTCACCAAATATTGATTTGGTTATTCTTCAACCTAAAACGTTTCACATGATTCATTATAAAAAGGATGCACGTTTCATACATACTTGATGATTCTCATTATGTTGATGAACTAACATGGCATAAAAGGATGGTCTTTACTATCTAAATTCTTGTATCCATCACATACAAACTATTATGTAAAATTGGATCAACTACTTTTACTTAACAATATATTTGTTAGGGTAAAAGTTATAAACCTCCTTGTAGTTTAAGAAACCATAGAAAAACCCTAACTTTAAAATTCTTGAAAAAATTTCTTACAATATTCATTTTTCCAAAAAAAAACTCTCAGTTAAAAAAATAATGATAAAACGCACGCAGTATAAATATTAGACATAGAGTAATCAAATATCATTAATATGATAATCCAAATTAGTTCTAAAACTAGATCTGATCCAATAAAGTTTAACTTAGATTAGTAATTTAAGATAATTATAATAAATTATTAATTTAATCAAATTCAATTAGTTTAGTTTGAGTTTAAGAGTTAGTTGAATCTTTATGCAAACATCATTTGATTAGTACAAGTGTGATGTTCATGATCCATGTATTTCATTATTATTTTTAACTGAAGTCTAAGAAAAAGAATTTTTTCAAAAAACCAAAAACTATAAAAAGTTTTATCAAGAAATTTAAAGATTAATAGTTTTTTTTTTCAAAAGTTTCTGAAACTCTATAAGAAATCTATGTCTTTTACCTTATTTATTATTATGTCTTGAATAATATTGTTGAATCCAAATTTAGTAACAAATTCTCAAAAGCATAAATTAGAAACACATATAATCTCTATCATCATATCATGTATTGGCAAGAAAAGTGAAATAACCTAAAATTCGATGTCGCCTTGGGGTTATTTCAAAATTTAACCAAGGATTGCATATAGTGCAACCTCGGGTCGTTCTCTTTGACGAACCAAAAAAATGAAATTAAATTCCTAAATAACTAAATGCAATGCAGCCTAAACTATGAAATGGGGTATGATTTGATCAATTATCACTATAATTTGCAGTGAATTAGAATAAACATAAAGGACTTGTTTTGTTATTTTAAGCTTAAAATGAGTAAAATGAAATGGTAATGAGTGAATGTAATAAGAAGAAAAACACAAGTAATTAACAATGATAAACGCAACCCTCCAGTTCAATGGCGCAGGCAATCATCACTCAAACAGATATTGGAGTTAAAACAAATGAATCAAGAGTTATAATCAAGCTTTTTATCCAATAACTGAGCCACCTCAAATTGCAAAAATATTTTCCAAAATCTCAATCTACTAACCGCCATCATAATAATAAAATAGAACCAAGGATACTAAAACCAATGCTCAATTTTTACTCAATAATTAAGAAAATAGAATTAATACCTGCAACCGATATAACAATCCAGTCATTCAAGCCACCTTGAATAATCACCAAATATTCAATAAAATCTTAATACAAAGTCTTGACCCAAAACAAAGGAATGAAATTGAACCAAAATAAGCACAATATCAGTTGCTAAACAATAACCCAGCCACAGAAATCTTCCAATTCAAAGATATAATCCATACATAACTCCAAATAATTAAATAGTTATCCTAAGACCTAGGAATCTTTAAATAATCAAATGGGTAGAAGATAAATGCATCTTAAACTCCCATATGAAAACCCAAGCTTCTGCCATTACCATTAAATCAGAAGATTAGGATGAACTAGCCACAAAAATTCATTGAGGACGCTATTAACAGTGAGCTCCGGTGGTCAGCCATGGAAGGTGAAAGATGATGGTTTGGATTTTGTGGAAGATGAGGGTTTAGATTTTGTGGGAGATAAGGACCGAAAGCGAAGCCTAGATCCCTTTTCTTTGTAGAATACCCTTGGTCGTCCTGTTCCTCTTCACGTTTGCGTTTTTCTCTTCACGTTCCCTAATCACGCACGCCTCCGCCACGTTTTCGTTTGCTTCCTTCTCTGCCCAAACGTCGCATGCCTCACTCTCTTCACATCCCAGACCTCGCACGCCACATACTCTTCATGTCTCAAACCACACACGCCACTTCTGCCACCTGCTCTTGTATAGCTTGATGTGACAATTTTATTTTCATGGTTCTTAGTCCACACTTCACTGTTTTTTCCAAACCCTTGCAAAACCTCGCACAATTGACGCTGTCATTTCTATTCTTATTTTTCCAAAACACGTCGTCGTTTTTTCTCTTCTATTTTTCCAGACCACGCTATCATTTCTTCTCTTCTATTGTTATCTTAACGTTGTCGTTTTTGGTCATATGATGGCACTTATGCTTCTCTTCTTCAGTTATTTTTAATGCCTTGGATCACTACTTCTTAATCTTTTTTAACTCTAATTTCTCCAACTACTATACAATAAAAATGACAGATAAAGTAGCATTAATTGTCCAAAATCAATTTATTACAGTTAAACCAAAATATTTAAACACAGATTCAATGTAAGGCACAATAATTCAAATAATAATCAAATAATTCCCTAGAGACCAATTATAGTGACAAAAACCCATCCAATTGACATGAAAATATATATAAATAAATGAGTTTGTCAAAGTCATGCAATCAATTTTCTTTTTAATGACAACTGTTATCATTCTATAGTCAACGCCTTAATTATAGTCCTTATTTATGCTTTTAGTAAGTTAAATTGAATGAAACAATTTAATCAAGGTACTATACCTCTCAACTCTATCTTATGTAAACTATTGCATCATACTATCATAGTGCTGACATACATCATACATATTGTTATTAAAGTTTATGAAACATAAATTAACTTTATAATGTCACCACATTTTTCATCTATATGACATTAACATATTTGTCAAATTTTTGTTACCATATCCTTAACATGGATTAATAGCAATATTGTATAATAAACATATATTTCTTTTATCTTTGAGAATTTTTCTCAAAATTGGTTTGTGTCTAAGAAATTTGATTCACTAACACTTAGTATTAACTATACTAAACAAAGGCAATTTATAATTTGAATAATTATAATAAGAAAAGCTTAAGAGCATCTTTGGAAATCCTATTCGCTTTGAAAATTATCCCGACCTTATTCTAATGGTCAATAATGAATGAGTACTTAAAGTGTAGCGCCCCCTTACCCTAGAGTACCCACCGGGACGCCCATAGGTCATTCCGGT
>JANIHZ010000007.1:48000747-48014595 GCA_027478365.1 Erythroxylum rufum
TATATGTCTTTAATTAATTACATCACTAAACTATAACCAATCGATTTGTTGTAAGGCATAAACCAACATTTATGATTTATCTCAACTTAATTTTAAAGCAAAAATAAACAGAAAACATGTGGAATTAATGTTTGAAAAGGCTTTAAATTATGAATTGTGGATTTATACTACTATTACGAACGATTGATGTACTTATGGGTAATGTAAATGTTGATGTCTAAGGTTTTTATTGTATATTTTCTTTTTAGAGAAAGTCCTTATAGGGGTGAATATACAAGTTTCTTAAAGAGATTATGTATTAAAAGACTAAATCAAAAGCATATTAATTAATTTTGCTATAATATATATTTTATATATGAAATATACTCTATTTCTACAAACCATTTTTAATTTAGATAATTACATGTAAATACTCATTCTTAAATTGATTCAAAGATGTTTTCTAAACCTAATTTGTTTAGAGATTTATTAAGACCTTCATTGTAAACTACATGAGTTAGAATGTTCACTAATTGCTAACTCAAAAGGGAAGGCTGCGTAGAATTGATGACCCTCCTCCAACCCTTTTAAAGTTAGGAGCCTTGTACACTAGAACAGCCCTTTTCATGTTGTACCAGATTATTAAATATGTTTTAGATGATTTATTCTCATGGTATAGTAGCACTGGTTCCTTTGGTTTAAAACCTATTTCTATAAGTAAGATCCTAAATCATAAAAGTTTATTTATACCATGAATCATGCCTTTGTATTTTGATTTTATCGAAGAACTTGCTATTATATATTTTTTTTTTCAAGAAATGTAATTTAGTCAGAGATGGACCTTCGGTCACTAATGTTTCCTACCTAATCTACATCATAGGGAAGGTCTATAGGGTTAATAATTACTCCTCTTACTGCAAGACACTTATATAACCAACATTTTAATTCAACTTTACCCAAATTTTTCGACAAGTTTTTTCACTTTTATATGAAGATATCTTTTAAAAGGAAATCCTTTTCTTAAAGTGCCCTTTAGGTAACTCAAAATTCTCATTATAACCATCATATGATCTTCACTTAAAGCGTGGAAAACTCACTTACCATACTAATGACACAGGGAACATCTGGACTTGTTTGTGAAAAATGAATTAATCTACCTAACAATTATTGATATTTTTCCTTGTTTATTGGTACTTGATGAAGGTAAATGGGAAGACGATAATTATGAAAAATAGGAGTCTTCACTAATTTACATTCTAGCGCACTAGTTTCGTATAAGAGATCCAATATATTTCATAGTGATATGTATATAGCATCTTTAGACCTTGCAACTTTGTTTCTCTTAAAATATTACAATCCTCTTAAATCTTTAGTTTCAAATCTAGAAGATAAGTATTCTTCAGGGTTGTTCCTAGTATTTTATAGGCCATGCGAAAAGTAAAATAGGATCCCTATTTTTAGGCTCTCATAAAGAATAATAAGAAACAAAATATGGGCCTTTTGTTGTTCTTAAAGAGGTAAAAAATGGGCCCTATTTTGCTTCATTTTATTTTTTATGAGAGTAAAAATGGACCTTATTTTGTTATTTATGAGGATGGACCCTAGGCAGTTGCCCTAGTTGCCCTTACCCAAGGTCGTCCCTAGTATTCTTGAAACCTTTTCATTTTGTTTATGCCATCACCAATTACAATCATATCATCTATATACATAATTAGCAATGTAACTATACCAATATTGTGTTTAATGAATAGAGTGTGATTTAAGTCACCTTGATGATAACCAATCCATTTCATAGCAATTGTGAACCTTTGAAACTATGCCCTTAACAATTTTTTTAAGCTAGACAAAGCTTTCTACAATTTGCACACTTTTCTAATAGGTGGAGTATTAAACTTAGGTAGGAGATGCATATAAACTTCCTATTCCAAATCTCTAGAGAGGAATGAATTCTTCTCTTTAAATTGTTTCAAAACCCAATTAAAACTTATTGTTAAAGACAAAAAGACTCTAATGGTTTATTTTTGCAATTAAAGCAAAAGTTTCTTAGTAGTCAATCCCGAATAAATTTATAAACCTCTTTGCGACTAACCTCACCTTATATCGATCAATCATCCCTTTTAATTTATACTTAAGGGTGAATATCTATTTGCAACCCACAAGATTTTTTTAAAGGGAATGATACAATATTTCATATGCCAAACTTTATGTATAAAGGTGAATAACCTCACCTTTCTGAAGGGGGTGATACAATAGTCCAATGCCACTTTAGGATTTTTAGAGCTTCCTTGATCTTAATAGGTATTTTTATGTTCCCCATAAAACACAACGACAACATTCCAATAGAAATTTTGTTGATATGTTGGGTCTGAGGAGGATCAGTAGTATGTAATCTTACCTCTAACTAGTAGAGAGAATGTTTCTAATAGACTTATAAGAATTTTTTTGTTTACCATCTCATTTAAAAAAATTGATGTTATGGCTATATCTTACTCATAAAGACATATTGTGTGATCACATATCTCATTTGACCATATAAAAAGTACCTATTTAGTGTTTTCTACTGTTTTGGTCTAAAAGGCAAAGAGTAAGATAAAGCATGTAATTAAAGAGAAGAAAAAAAATTCAAAGATACTTGCCTCAAAAATATCCATTTGATCTTGAGCACATACTTGAGGAGAGGAAGAATATTCACTAGATTCAAGTATTTATGTAATAATCAAAATCAAGAACTCCACTTGAGTCTTAAAGTCGAACTTGATTTTGAACTCCCTTTAATCCAGATGGCTCAATCAATTGCAAAAGGGCAATCCAATTGTAGGCATCACATTGCATCTCCCTTAATGACTATAGATGGATTGATCTATGTGGAAAATAATATTATGTTTCGTAGAAGGTAACATATATATGGTGAGTTAAAAGACGGTAATAGTTGTACACTTTTGGATGAGGATGGATATTGAGAAACACATAATGCATTGCACAAAGATTCAATTTAGTGCATTGGTATTTTTGCAAGTAGACATATACAACACACCTAAATACACATGTACTTAGGTGTAGTAAGAATGAAATCTAAACATATTAAGTAAATAGTTGTAGAGGAGTGCCAAAAGAGAGAACTCGTGATGGAATCCAATTCATTATGAACTACATATGTCATGATATCAGTTCAATAATTTTAAGGAACACTAGCACTAATCAAAAGAGTTATAATGGTTTCAAATGAATGCCTACTTCTCACTTTGTAACACTATTTTGTTACGGAGTGCAAAAGTTTCATGGCCAACACCATTATCATGTAAAAATTTTGAGAGTTCATAGGTAAGGTATTCTCCACATTATCTAATCAAATGATTTTAACCAGAAGAGAGTATATGAACCATGTGATAGAAAATTAGAAATAGATTATGCACATTACTCTTATGTTGTATAGTATAAACCTATGTTATAAAAGTACAATTATCTATAAAAGTAGTAAAATAACAAAATTTAGATTTCATAGTAGCTGGGGTAGGTCCCCAAATATTAGAGTATTCAAATAAGGCTATTTTTCTATTAAAACTTAAAAGATATAAAATGAGATGACTCTTAATTAAAATCCAAACAACACACTTTAAAAAAATCTAAAATATTATCAAATAAATATGAATAAAAATTTCAAATAAGCAGAGGAGATATGATCAGGTTGATGATGCCACAACCAAATATTCTTTAGGTTATTTTCATTTTGGTAAACCTCAACCTACTACAACATCATCCGCATAGTAAGCCCCCTCCTCTTAGTACCATACCTAATGATTGTTCGAGTCTGGATATCTTGAAACAAACAAAAAGTGGGAAATATTGATACAATACAATCTAATTATTCTAGTAATTTGACTTATTGATAATAAGTGATTTGATAATGTAGGAAAGATGAAGCATTGATGTAATGAAAGAGTACGACAAAGTCTATATATCATGTTCCAGTGTCTAGGATAGATTTCCCTATTGGTTGTTAAGCCATAGCAACCATATTAGGAACAATATCAGTTATATTGGCTACTTTTGCTTTGGTTGAATATTTGTTGTTTTCATTCTTTATTTTTCTTTACTGTTTTGATAGACCATTCAGGACAATCGTAAATTTCAAAATAAGTAAGGATGGTGTATGGTCCCTTTGATGATATGTAGCCATAAAATCATATATTATGTAGGCTCGAATTATTTAAGGTATGATGGAAAAGAGAATTATACTAGTGGACAACCTTAAGTTTTAATTGGTTACTTGGAAATGTTTTTGGTGCTACAACCATGCATGGTGTGTTACATGGAGTGTTGGATGTAAATGTTAAGTCTTGCATGGCTTGCATGTTACATAGACGCTACTGACACTTTATTTCATTAGTTATTTGAACAATTTTTTGTAAACTGTCCAAACTACTTGTAACTTGCCAATGTATTTATCTTCTAAGTAGTTAATGTCTTATGGATATAAATATGTTGTAAATCCTCCATACCTATACGTGTTATGTACTTCAATATTCTAAATAAAAGTCCTTTTGTTTGAATAATATATTGTTGGTTCCACTTACTTGTGTTTCAAATAATTCTGCTCCACTTAATAGCCTACCACAACATTGTTTTTGTTTCTCTTTTGGGGAGTATTTTTGCTAAATAAAGTGAGTAGACTTGGTTGTAATACAGAGCTGGAATTGTTGAGTTTACTACCCTCAAAAATCTCCTTGTAACAGGTTGGTATCAGAGCTTTGTTTAGGAATTGTTGGTATTGTTTTCTGTATTAGGTATACTGATTTTATGACAATGGTGGGCAATCAAAACCTTGAAGTCATCTAGGAAAGGCTAAATAGGTTCAAACGTGGCGTTGGAGCCATTCTGGAGATGAAACACTCATTCTGTCTTCGCGTTTGGATCACCTCGAACAAACAATCTAGACCTTCCATCACTGAATAGATGTAATGTCGACATAAACAAACAGAAGGATCGATATCTTGGAAGATGGCTTCGCTCTCATCAGGAACCATGGCGCTATAAATAGTGGTGACACCTAGACAAGGTTGAAAGTCCGTGAACTTAAGCACTTTGATGGTATCAGAGATACAAAAATTTTGGATAATTTTCTTTGGGATATACAACAATATTTCAAAGCTATCAGGTTGCAGGAATGTGAAAAAGTTCAGTTGATGAGTATGTATATGGTTAGCGATGCAAAATTATGGTGGCATGTAAGACTTGACAGTGATCTCAATGCTGGACTTCCTAGAATTGATACGTGGGAAACATTTGTACACAAATTTAAGGAACAATTTCTCCCTTGCAATATGTTTTGGTTATCACAAAAGAATTTGTGAAATTTGAAACAAGATGGGTCCATTTGGAATTATTTGAAAACTTTCATTTCATTGATGCTGGACATTAGGAACATGGTTGAAGAAGATAAGCTCTTCAATTTTCTATCTAATATTAAAACTTGAGCACAAATTGAATTAAGAAGGTAGGGAATACAAGACCTACCTAGTGCAATTGCTGTTGTGGATATGTTAATTGATTTGTGCCCAGGAAAAGACAAGAAGGCAAGAGGAACCTTCAAGTTGTCCCATCATAAAAACAAAGCCAACCAGAAAGAGAAGAATAAATGGGGAAGTGACAAATTGTGTGGGGAAGCAAGATATGGCCAAAATGATAAAAGGAAGGTCAAGGTAAATGGAAACACTGGTGCTTCTATAAGTGGGTTAAAAAATAAAAATTATGGTTGTTACATATAGGATGGTCCTCACTATATAAGGGAGTGTCCCAAATGAGAAAAACTCAATAAAATGGTGACGAAAGATGAACCAGAGAGTGAAGTTGCGACCCTTGTTAATCCTCTCTAATTGTTGAATACGTTAACAAAAGGGAAAAATACCACACATGCTTCGTTAATGCATTTTAGTTGTAGATCAGTGGGATGATTATGGCTCCAATGGTTGATACAGATGCTACTCACACCTTTATTATGGATTGGATGACTGCCAAATTTAGATTGAAAGTGAGCAAGAGTTCGAACAGGATGAAGACAGTAAATTGCAAAGCTAGAGATATAGTTGAACATATAATTGTCTTTGTCAATACATGGATGGATTGGTAAATGAAACATAATGGTAATTTCTTTAGATGATTTTGATATGATTCTCAAAATTGACATCTTGCAATAGAACAAGGCTATTATGTATTCACATTTGAGCGCAATTATGTTCATGGGAGAGCAAGATCCTTAATTTATTAAATGTGGACAACTTGGTGTACAAGGAAAAGGCAAGTAGAAATCCTTTTTTTAGGCTATGGTTATAGAGAAAGGGCTCAAACATGGTGAGGAAACGTTTCTTGCAACAATGGTTGAAGTGAAAGAAGGACTATATATGGAAGTCCTTAGTGTAGTGACTAAATTATTAGATTCCTAAAAGGATGTAATGCCTTGAAAACTACCAAAAGAGCCTCCACCTAGAAGGGTCATTAACCATCACATTGAATTGGAATCAGAGGCTAAACCTCCTACCTAAGTCCTATACCAAATGTCGCCTATGGAGTTTAAGGAATTGCGGGAAATAGCTATCAAAACTTCTGGATGCATGATACTTTCAGCCCTCCAACTATAGAGGTCCAATCTTAGTCCAAAAGAAAGTGAATGGATCCTTACAAATGTATGTGGATTTGAACAAAGTCACAGTAAAGAATAAAGATCCAATTCTGTTAGTACAAAACCTAATGGACAAGTGAAATAAGGCATCTGTATTTTCTAAATTGGATTTATGATCTGGTTATTGGCAGTCACCACTTGTGTGACAAGGTATGGAGTATATGAATTTTCGGTTATGCTTTTCAGCTTGACAAATGCTCCTGCCACGTTTTGCAATGTAATGAATGACATTTTATATGAATTCTTGGATGATTTCATTGTGGTTTATTTGGATGATACCATAGTGTACAGTAATAGCTTGGTAAAGCATGTTTCGCATTTGCGACAAGTAATAAATTGTTTAAGAGAACATAAGTTGTACGTTAAGATGAAAAAATGCAAGTTTACTAAGGTTAAAATCAAGTTTCTGGGTCACTTGATAAGCAATCAATAGGTGAGAATGGATTCTAGCAAGGTGCAAGTAATAGTAGATTAGCCAACATCGAATAAGGTACAAGAGTTACGATCTTTCCTTGGTTTAGCAAACTATTATTGTCAGTTTATTGAAGGATGGTCAAAAAAGTGATACCATCATGGATCTACTCAAAAAGGGAAGGAAATGGGACTAGTCAGATCATTATGTGGCTGCCTTTAAGAAGCTTAAACACGGGATAGCCTCCGAACCAATTATGTTGCTGCCCAACTTTGAGCTTCCCTTCGAAGTTCATACTAATGCATTTGATAAAGCAATTGGGGGCATGTTGGTTCAAGAATGGCATCCTATGGCCTTTGAAAATAGGAAAGTAAATGAGACAGAATAGAAATATTCAGCACACGAGAAGGAAATGGTTGTGGTGATTCACTATCTAAAGGTGTGGTGTTTTTATCTACTGGGTCCTAAGTTTGTGGTGCAAACTGATAATGTGGCAAATACTTTCTTCAAGATGCAAAAGAAGTTATTGGCTAAGCAAGCAAAGACAGGAATTTTTGGCAAAATATGGTTTCGTTTGGCAGCACAAACTTGGAAGAAATAACCAAGTGGTGGATGCATTTAGCCAGAAAGAAATTATGGCTACAATATATAATATGTACAAAATTGAGACAAATTTCACGGACAAAATTTGACAAGGTGTGAAGCTTGATATTGTGTATTGCAGATTGGTGCAAGAAGTGCAAGATGGGGTCACTAAAAAGTATTGGCTAGATGATAAGTTCATTTTGGCGAAAGGAGGCAGATTGTATATGCATAATTTTGGTAGGTTAGGGAGAGAATTGATGAAGGAATCACATGATTCTCTATAAGGAGGACATTCTGACAACAAAAGGATGTTGACAATTTTGTCCTGATCTTATATATGGCCACAAATGGAGAAAGATGTTGAGACTTACTGCAAAACTTGCTTAGTATGTCAACAAGATAAGTGGAGAAGTAGAAGGAGACAAGGCTACTCCAACCCCTTCCTATTCTGGAAAAACCATAGATTTCGGTGTTTATGGATTTTGTTGTGGGCTTTTCTAAGGTAGATGGCAAAGCCTCGGTGTTGGTTATGGTTGACCAATTTTCTAAGCATGATGTCTTCTTAGATATGCCATCCTCTTATACAGTAGGAATAACAGTTGATTTATTTTCTCGAAATGTTGTCAAACCTTTGATGTTCCAGCATATGTGGTTAGCGATAGGGATCCATGATTTATTGGTTAGTTTTAGACAAAATTGTTCAATATGATAGGGTTTGAACTTAAGTTTTCTACTACTAATCATTCCCAAAAAAATGAACAAACAAAGAAGATAAATGCACTATTGGAAGATTATTTACGACATTACCTGAGTACGAGTTAGAAAAATTAGCTGAATCTACTAGATAGTGCACAGTTTGCCTATAATCTTCCCTGATCTTCTATAACTGGAAAAATTCCTTTCAAATTGGTCTTAAGGCATCAGTCTTTGACTCATTTGGAGATTGCTAAACAATAACTTGGTAACAAGTGTCCAGCTGCCTATAAATTTGTGAGGGACTGACAAAAACTATTTGATGAAGCAAAAGACAACCTTTGGAAAGTTATGTGAAGTATGGAGAAATAGGCTAATCAACATATGTGTCCTTTAGACTTTGTTGTGGGAGACAAAGTGCTACTGAAGTTACACCTCAAATATGGAAGAAAAATAAGTGGAAAATTGGCACACAAAGGCCTGATTCCGAAATATGATGGTTCATTCGAGGTTATTAAGAAATTTAGTAAGGTGTATTATTAACTTAACTTACCCGAAAGGCTGAAAGTTCATCCTACATTCCATGTGAGTTATTTACGCATGTTTTATCATGAGGGCGAGGAACCGGAGAGGAGAAAATAAAGACATGCACCTCCAAATGTGCAAGTTTAATATAATGATGAAGTTAAAAAGATTCCTGATTATAGATGATTAGGACAACATATGAATAATTGACAAACTAAATTTCTTATGAAATGGAAAGGTAAAGATGCAGCGGATGCAACATAAGGAAAAGACTCTTCTTTATGGTAATTTGAAGAAATGATCAAGAAGTATTTGCACAACATTCTGACGAGGACGTCAGCTTCCTTTGGTAAGGGAGATTTGTAAGGTTCCTTTGTCCCTTTGATGATACATAGCCACAAAACCATATATTATGTAGGTTGGAATTATTTAAGGTATGCTGGAAAAGGGAATTACGTTAGTGGACAACCTTGAGTTTTTATTAGCTACTTAGAAATGTGTTTGGTGTTAAAACTTGGCATGGCATCTTGCATAAAGTGTTGGGAGTAAATGTTAAGTCTTGCATGGCTTATATGTTACATAGACGCTATTGACACTTTATTTCGTTAGTTATTTTGAAAGTTTTATGTAAATTGTCCAAACTACTTGTGACTTGCCAATGTCTTTATTTTTTAAGTAGTTAACGTCTGATGGATATAAATATGTTGAAAATCCTCTGGACCTGTGCGTGTTATGTACTTCAATATTATGCAACAAAAATCCCTTTGTTTGTATAATATATTGCTTGTTCCATTTATTTTTGCTTCAAATAATTCTGCTATACTTAATAGCCTACCACAACCTTGTTTTCGTTTCTCCCTGGGGGAGTATTTTTGTTGAATCAAGTGACGAGACTTGGTTGCATTACAGGGTTGGAATTGTTGAGTTTGTTAGCCAAAAAAATCACCTTGTAACAGTTGATATGACAAATCTCATTTTGATAACTATAATACAATTTATCTTCTTTTTTTTTTTCTTCTTCCTCAGCAACTCGAGGAGTATGGGAGTTAGATAGGGTGGTCTTGGAAACCATTATTATAGGTGAACCTTCACTAATATTCCTTTTTTATGAGTATGGTGACTTAACGTTAAGCCTTTCATCGAATATTATGGAAGCATTCTTCAATACCTGGGATAGGTTTCATTTAAACAAAATCAAACATCTTGTCCAATATTACAAGAAAGATATATGTCCAATCTTTCTAAACTTTTTCTTCTCTAGTTTGGAGACATGTGGTACATACCACCTTAATTAGGAATCATTTATCAATTTTTTTTATCATACACTATTAAGTTTAGCATAATAAATGTTGATTGGATGTCCATTTTGCTATGTCCTATTGGCCTTATAATGTAATTCATAATATTGAGATTCATCACCGCCATCATGAAAAGTTGGATGACATTGTCCTAGATTTTCTTAGCTAATGGAAGATCAATAAATAAGCCAAAGAGATATAGTTATGTGATTTTTATCAATCATCCACCACTTTCAATAACCAAAATTATTCTCAACTACTTTTGGGATATGTTCGTTCAACTATTTGCAGGATCTGTCTATTCAAATGGCCAATTGTTTAGTCCCTAAGTATGAACTTCAGTCATTTATGACTAGAACTTGAAGTTTGTATAATTCAATTTAAATTCAAATTAATAGTAAGTTGAAGAGGTTAGGTGGTTCAATCCATAGTTAGTCCCTTGCTTTAAGATCAACTTTAAATGAATAATTTGATTAGCTTAAAGCGATATTTTAGAGTTTATGAATAAAGATTAAAATGTATTTTGATTCAAGGTTAAAAATCTAGCCTATCATTTCTCTTCTCGGAGGAAATCCTTACATAGGCTGTTATACAAACTTTAAAGGAATTTTATATTGAAGGCATCAAACCATCTCAATTTTATCTCCTATAATACATATTTTAAATATTAAAAAAATATAATTTAATTAATCATATGTTAACAGTGGATATAGTTAATAAAAATGAAGTCGTAATCAGGAAAGAGTGAGAAATCTAGGCATGCAATTGCGATGATAATTTAAAACCAGGACCAGTACACATCATGGAAAGAAAAATGAACAGGAAAATGTTTATGCAAAGTGGGAATTGATGTGAAATAAGAAAAGGCATGGCGGGTTCTATGCAGATTTGGTTGAGATATTACCAGATTCTTAGAATGAAATAGCAAGATAAGAGTCTTCAGCATTTTGTGCTCCAAAAGAAGTTAAAAGAGATGTTTGTACACTACCCCACAGCCAAGACCGGATACCATTTGCTGCTACTTCTTGGTTACTTCCATTATTATATTCTGTATGACAGTAAAGTGGAAGCCCACTTCAATCATTCATTGCTCATCTTTTCTGGCTAGTGATAACTATGGATCATCTTTTTGATGAGTCCTGCTTGTTGGAATAGAATTTAGCTGGGGTCTAAAGGAGATTTAGGTACATAAATATTAAAGAACACGACATGCAGGAAATCAATGTTGAGCACTTTACAACTTTGGCAATTTTGAGTCATCTTGTCGGATAGGAGCTAGAGTCCGGATGATGAACATACAGTGTAATTAGTAGCTTTAAGTAAGAATCAATATGTTTCTTGATGTGCACAGATTACTTGAGTTATTTTTTGAAATCATTTTGAGTATATTTTAAGAGTTAAATAATCATCTCTTTGAGTTAGATAATCCATATCTTAAGCCTCTTTTAATATATAATATAATTTTAATTTTTACATATATAATAAATAATTTAAAAACTTAACACGAAGGTTACAACAAATCAAATGACTCAAAGATTTACGAAGAAATTGTTAAATTTTGTAATATTATACTCAAATAAACTAAGCACGTATATGTCCAAATGAGGTTTTATCATAAAACCAATTGATAATAAAAGAAGTAACTTACTAGGATTATATACATGTTCAAGATTATATATTCTTTCCATACAGAACAAATTACTACTTATATTTCAACAAAAACCTTGGAGTTCCTACTTCATTCACATACTTTTATTCGTCATTTTTCGTTAATGCTTCTGATCAAGAATCCGGGTTTGGTAATCTTAATACACATTCTTATTATATAGGAATCCGTAATCATTATTCCTGAAAACACCAAATTTTAAGGAAGTGCAATTGGCGACATTTATGGAATTTATTTATTGGAGCTGATAATGACCTTTGAATTGCTAATTCATTAAGTATATAAGAACAAAATGTCGGTTTTGGGTTTATTCAAGTTTACTGTTTTTTCTATAGTTGGGAATTGGGATTGTCCATATTCAAAAGCTTCTAATTTGATACTCGCGACGCAAGCCATTTATAAAATAATCAGGAAAATTTATTAATCATGATTATGCTTAAGCGTGTTGAAAACTGTAGTCGTGTATTAGCTGGATACAAATGAGACGGCAGAGGGAGAGAATGCTTCGTTTGGTGGCTAACTAAAAAGTGTTTCTCTTTTTTAATTATCTCTGTCTTAAATTAATCACCTTCTACATTTTAGGTCAAATAAGATTCGATCCTTATCCCTATCTGATTCAAGTTTATACACATTCTAGAGACAAATACGCTTCCCAATTTATCACATAATATTAGAATTCTTAACAATAATTAACATATAATTTTTATACGAAAGCTTCGTAATCTCTATTTTCACATAATTTAAGCTCCCCAGCTAACAACCCCACTCGCTGTATTAAAGTTATGCAACAAACAAACGATAGACAAAAATGAAAAATATCTAATGAGTCGACAAAAGAATTATACACGACCCACCATCCTCTTACCATTGTTGGAGAAAATCAAGTCTTGCCTGTACGGCAAAAACGAATGTCGTTTAACAAGCCTTGTCAACACAAACGCATCTTTACGCTCACTGCTGCTCCCAAACACCAAATCTCGAAGCCTCCATTTCTTCGACGACGAACCTGTCGAATTGCTCTTGTCACACTTCTCCGGCGACCTTACCTCAGCCGCCGCCCTCGGGGCCCACACGCAGTAGGTTCCCTGCGGCAAGCCGTCGTGTTCTTCAGCCTCCGAAGACGAGCACGACCAGTCTCTCTCCTCATCAAACAGTTTCTTCAATTTCGACCGTTTCGATTTCGTTGTCGTCGTCATTTGGTTCAAGTTCCTCGTCGTTTTGGAGGAATTTTGTTCTTCTTGTTCCAGTAACAAGTCTGTGTTGAACAATGGATATACAGGCCTAATCTGACCGTTATAGAAGATCTCGTCCGCGGTGATTGGAGATCCGTCTGCTCCTCTAGGAACAACCGCAAACTCGAACTCTTCTTCCTCCTCATCCTCGTCCTCCTCATTATCATTGTTTCTGCGGTTGATCTCCTCCACATGATCTGCCAGAAAACGCCTCTCTAAGTCGTGGTTCCAGGAGAAAACACCGTGGTCATCGACATCCAGACTGTCTTCACCGGCGATCTCGCGAACAACTCTTGCAGCAATGTCAGCTATGTTCTCAGAGCAGTGGGAATTGATGCTAGGAGAGGTCGGAGAGTGGATGATCAGTGGACCAGCCATCACCGAGAAACTAACGCCGTTCGGATAAGGATCAGAGACTCTTTAAATTTCTAAACAAAAGAAAATAGAGAGAGAAACAGAAGGATCGCGTTTGAAATGGAAACACGAGAGTTCTAGACATATTTATAGTCGCGCGTAAAGCACCGGTCAATAGCAATTAAAATGAAGGGTGATGGCTTAAAAAAATTCTCCCTCAAATTCATAATAAGCGTCAGTTTTAAAAAAATACATGTTTATTAAGAAAGTTAATGAAATTATAGATATACCCTTATTAATACTCCTATAAATTACCTTAAAATTATAATTTGTGTAATTAAAATGAGAGAGAAATTACATATTAATAAGAAATTGTGAGAGAAATTGTATATTAAATTTTCTTGAAATTGTAATTTGTGTAATTAAGA